>CAJNDV010035551.1:292699-303152 GCA_905221635.1 Symbiodinium sp. CCMP2456
TGTGTGTCTCTGTGTGTGTGTCTCTATGTGTGTGTCTCTGTGTCTCTGTGTGTGTGTGTGTGTCTGTCTGTCTGTCTGTCTGTCTGCCTGTCTGTCTGTCTGCAACACTCCGTTTCGAGCAAAGGCTGCCAAGTAGCTCATGAATAACGTCCATGCATCCATGGCACCAACTTCCAATGACTCAAAGAAGGCGATAACAGCATCATCGTCAAAATGTTTCTCAAAGTCTTCGATTGTCACCTGCAGTATGGCATGGCCGCCACTCGCCACTGCTAAGCCTACCGCTGACGCATGTTCTCTCCGCGACAAGCCTGGCCCAATCCTCGTTCGTCGATCCTTTGAAAAAGATTAGCAACTTGGCCCTTCAGCTCGATCCGGCTCTGGACCAACGACATCACCTTCTTCAGTGCAGCACAAGCGCAAATGCAACATGGTCGACTCGAAACAGCACATCTGAAGTGAAGCTGCGGTCCTGGGTCAGACCTGTTTCAAGACAATTATCTCTCACTCACCGTGTAGGCGCCTGCGTTGGAAGCTTGCTCTGCGACCGTCAACCGCGGCCAAGATGCTAACATTTCATGGTCACGTTCGGCTGCTTTGATAGCACTGTTGCAGAAAACTCCAGTCATGACCTCGCGCGACGACTTTGGGTTTCTGAAGTTCCATCTCTGGGGCAAGGGTCAAACTCCTTCTGGCCCAATAACTCAAGGCTAAACCACAATCCCCCAACAGAAAAAACTGCACTGTCCACCAAGGAAAAAAATTGTGTGCGGGAAGTCTGCGTCTATGTCATTAAGCATGAGTGCAGGTTCGTGGTGCATGGTGCAATCATCAAGCAACATATGTGGACCGCCCGCTCCACCATATGTTGAGGACATAGTTGCGACAAGCATCAATAACGAAAGCATGCCTTTGTCGTAAACCAACCCTGTCCTTCAGGCCAACCCAAATAGCAGGCAACCATGTCAAGAGGCTTAGCAGGAGAGTTAGGGAAAAACGATTACGGGTAATACACTCCCAAACACTATGTTGAAAATTGGCGGTGTGATTTTTGCAAAACGGGCAACCATAGCTGAAACCGAAGCTGGCCTCCTGAGCTTTGCCCGCCCTTGCAGGACAACCGGGGCATCACGGCCAATAGCCAAAACATACCGTGCTGAAGTTTCTGGCGTAGGAAAAGACCCACGGACCTTCTCTCGATCGGGGTGGCACCCCACGAAACACTTGTAACGAGAACCAAAAGCCTGCCAATCAGCGAGAGGAGAACCCAAAAAAGAAGCAGCACGAAAAGCATCTGTAATCATATCGGCAAGATTGACCCCAAAAAACTTCTCTCAATTGCTTGCTGGTCTATCTGTGCTCCTCAGCACAAGGGCGCTTCCGAGTGAGACAAAAATTTGCTTGTTCGGACTCTTGAGAGCTCAGCCATACTTGGCCTTGGGATGGCCCTTCAACAAGCTGAGTCTGCTGGACCTGCGCTTCCACCGCCCAACTGCATGAAGCATATGAGCAAGCACGCCGGGAAGTAAGAGACCAGCCGCCAACGAAATGGTAATGACTAACATCGCTGCAACCTGCCCAGCTAATACTGCTTGGCGGAATTCGCAAGCAGTAGGCTCAGCCGTTTCGCCGCCAGTCGCTCCTTGGAGTTAAAAGCTCCCCATCCTCAGAGTCTGGAACCTCCTGCGGCAGTCACAAAGACGTCGCGGCGTGCGAACTCAGTTCGGAAACGATCTGCATCGGGCCGGGCCTCTACATGTCTCCTGCGCAATCAACTGGTTCTGCTGATGCACACGTGCAATGCTGCCTTTTCTGAATCTTAGTAATGCCAGACCTGTATACGATCATAAGCCAAAAACGGATGCCAAGGGCTCATCAACAGACCGGCAGGCACTGACTATCCACACGAAGTTCATCTTGCCTTTCTTACGCCTATTTCCAGCACGTTGAGTTTGTCACTGAGAGGAACTGCAGACGCAGATCCGGGAAGGCCAGCACAAAGCAGCAGGAAGCAAAAGCAGGCAAGGGGAGAATGGAGACTCTCGGCCTCCCTCCGCCGTAAGCACTGCGGGTACTAGCATAGCAGTTACATTGGAAAAACCGAAGGAATGGCCATCGAGGCTGTTGTTAACTCTCTTGCCAGCAGCTTCTTCATGAATGTTTGAAAGGGTCTTACGTGATGTCTTGATTGCTCAAGCCAAACAAAAACCACCAAGTAGCTCTCAGCTGTAGCACACGCTGGTAAACCAACTTGCCACGGCGGGCACCCGGAGACAGCTGGTGCCGCTGCGGCTACGCTGCAGGACTGCTACGTCGGACGCTCGACCTGCCCCAACCGTGCGCCAGACTGCCACTAACAGTAGCAAGCTGGGACATCAAAGCTGAGTCGCAGCTGTCCTGTGAGATGCCATTCATCCCGCAGCTTGTTCCAAGCCCGTTGCCGCCCACTAACAAAACTTACAACTAGGCCAGTAGCAGAAGCCGCTTGCGACATGACGTGAAGGGAGCTTATGCTAGCAATGGCCCAGGTGCAAGGCCTAGCATCAAGAGTCACAGAACTCGCCCACGAACGCAGACAAAGAGAATCGGCTTTGGAGAGCAGGATGGAACAAGGTGCCAACATGACCGCGCTGGTCAGAGCCATTGCCGAAGGACAAACCACAATAAGAAAGAACCTGGTCCGGAGTAGAGGCAAAGCTCTCACATTGGTAAACAACCGAGGTGTAGCAAGGCCAGACAAACTCGAGGGAGATGAAGGACACGATGCTCAATGTAAAAATGGAAACAGCAAGATGCTGCCATCAGCATGGCAGCAGCCCGCATATGCATCGGATAGCCCAAGAGCCTGGACGGCAAGTCCTTAGGTTGTTGCTAGAGTCCTGGAAAGGTGTGAGGTGCAAAGCCTGCTACATGAGCACGACTGCAGATGGCCTCCTCGTCGCATGGGCCTAGAGGTTTTCGTTGCCTAGAGGTTTTCGTTGCCTCGCGAGCTTTAGCCGCCATGCCGTTAGCCTGTGCCGTAAACCGTAGATAACTCATAGGGTAGAGTTTCAACTTTCAACACCCGCCTGGCACCCCCACTCTTATCGCAACGATCATCCGGGTCTTGCAAGGTGCGAAGACTCGATAGCAGTATCATGCACACCCAGTGCCTTTCCGGCCTGCTTTCCCTTGGCCCCACCTTTTCGAGGTGCGCTCAAGCACGCGCCCGTCATAAACCCCATTCCGTGCTTCGGACCAGCCTACGTAGGAGGATAAGGGAGCAAGTGGATTACAAAACAAGTTGTGCAAAATCCTATCACGAGTATCACGGTCGCCTACGCATGCAACATGCTAGGACGTCGTCGCGCATGCTGACGAACTAGCTTGCTGACTAACTGTGGTTAGCTAGCTACCTAACCAACGAACTAACTAGCTAGCCAACTAACTAACTAACTAACTAACTAACTAACTAGCTAGCTAGCTAGCTAGAACTAACTAACTAATTGCCTGACTGACTAACTCACTCACTATCTATCTATCTATCTATCCATCCATCCATCTATCTATCTAGCGATCTAATTGACTAACTAACTGCTTTTCTTTGTTCTGGTGGCAACAGCCCCCACGCGAACAGCGCAGAAGGAACGGCAACCATCCTACATGACAAAAGCAAACCACTTTGTGGCACACAGCGGGACATCACTGGCACACATGAGCAATATCACCTGTTGGCAGGACGATAGCACGGCACATGCTAGAGGAAGGCTTGAAGCACACCCACTCACACAGCAGCGCGGCTTCTTTGGGGACGTGGAAGTTGAAGATACTGACCAATTACTTTTCAGAAGTCAAGAACTTAAGTACAACATTGGGAAACTGTGCACACTTCGAAGCGACCGTCTAGCACCAAATATTGTATAAAGGGGGGCAGCGGGTAGCTGACACGCCGAACTGCTTCTCTTCGAAATACTGACGCGTTCCCGTGCGGCCAAAAGACATTGAGGACGGCGAAGCCTCTGTTGCAAGCGAGTCATCGCTGACGTCCCGGATCAGTATGCACAGCAATGACAACCATACATGCAGAATACGATCTTAGACGAAAAGAAGCTGCAGAAGGCAATGTAGAAGTGAAAGAGCTGCACCCAGATGTTTCCTGCGATGCACACGGCACTCGCTCAGCTTGCTGCAAGTGATCCATTCCTAGCTTCCTCAGCTGCCCATGTGGATCATGACAAGAGGTGCGAACATGTGCGAACAATCTATCTAGCTTCTTGCAGGTTGCATCTTAAACTAGGAACAGCGGCTCGAATCGGATGACACTTGGACTGGAATAATCGGCGACACAAAGCCTGCCCTTGACTTTCGGATTTCTCGTGGTCAACAGCAGGGGTTCGAAAGTTCATCTGGCGAAGCCGAACCTGGTGGTGCTGCCTGACGACAAAGTTCTGAATGTTTACAGATAAAACAGGTTGTGTTAGCTTCGAAGCACAGTCACAGCTGGAGGTTGTGGCTGTCAGGCGATTAGATCTGTGCACACGCCTCTCTCCACGGTCTGCATGCAACATGACAAGAATGAATGGGTGAGGGGCCATCCTGGGAGTTATCCGACTACCCAGGACGACGAAGCACCCCCAACAGGCAAACAGATCACTCCACATGGGCGGCATCCTTGCATCAACATCAAGGCTCTTCACGGCTGTAGCATGGGTGCAGCTCTTGCCCTTCATGCACTCGGAACCACTGATGGGCTTTCGGGCGTATCACTAAATGAACCGTGAACTACATGCCATGCAGGCTGTCCTTCGGGAATTTTCGACAGGGCATTTGCTGGCTCACCCCATGTGACTCCGTTTGAAATCGATCGGAAAAGCGTCAAGTACGACTCATAGAGTGTTCCGAAAGATTGCTCCAAGACTGTATCGTTCATCTCCACGACGCCCGTTTCACGCACGTAGTCGATGACGGCGTCTGTAAACAAAATAGAAAAGATATAGATAATGAGCGCCAGTAGAATCATGGCCCAGAACAGTGATTTCATCGTCGCCATCAATGATTGGACCAGAGTCCGCAGACTCCGGAAGAACTTGACCACGCGGAACACACGTACGACCTTGCAAGCTGGTCTTCAACGCAAGATGCTCCAGACTCTAAAGAAGGCCTGGAGAAGTCATCCCCACACCCCGGCCGAGGCCGAAAAGAGCCCCTTGAAAGGCAAAGCACACGCACCAGCTTGCCCACACGCAAGAGCCTGAGGATGCGCAGGTTGCCTGACAATCTGGCGGATTCTGCAACAGTGAAGCACAAAGCGACGGGCCAAGGCAGCCAGGCTGCTGTTGGTAGAGGTGCTGCCTCAGGTTGTGTCGGGAGTTTGGTTGTCACCCTGTGGCCACCTAAACTTCCTCGTTACTGACTCCAGGCTCATTTTTTTGCAGCAAGCCACTGTGCCGATTGTTGAGCAGCTCCGATGCCAGCTCCACCCAGGAAGACATCACCTGAGATGTGCTACCATGGCATGCTGCCCGCTTGCCGGCACCACAACACATCCACACCTCACCTAGTTATACTCTGGACAGGCTCTGGACAGCATATCTGTCCATCAGGTATACATACATACATATAGAAATACAACCTAGTACAGCTCCTTGTCTCGGGGGGCCCTATTCTTTATGTCACCCTGACCTTAAACCCTGCCTTCGTCTCCAGCTCGTGCTCAGCTGGGCTCTAAAATCAAGCCCTCTGTCAGGCTCTGTCCCTCGAAGAATGGATCCTACAAACTGCAAACTACGTCCTCACCTCGGGATCTGCACTGGCATAAAATGAAAGCTTCTTCTCTTTTCCTGTCGTTGGGTGAGACCCCACCAGCGCACCCAGTCCGTGTGACAGCAAGAACCGCTAGCCTCCGCTGCTAACCGAGATCCCTTGCACCACATGTAGGAGTGCACGGGGGGAATGTTGACATAACATTGGTGAAGCTGATGATGAAGTCGGAATACTTCACGTCACTGCCAAGTAGCCACGAAAATGTCTAGCCAATTCCAAGCCCAGTCAGACGATTTCCAAACATACCTCAGACTTCGATTGAATGCTGCAGGTCAAACTGCTTCGTGCCTCTTGTTTGGCTTCCCCTGTTCTCGACTCACAGCAACGCAAGAAGGGAAAGTCGAGGCACTTCCTGCACCCATCAGCCGTCAGCCGCAAGCAAACTTCCAGAGTGAACAGCAGCGAGTACATAGTGTGCAAAGTCGTGAAGAACTCAATCCCCGAGGAAAAGTCTCTGGTTACGGCCTGCCATTCCAAGTGAATGCCTCAGTGCCGAGATGCCAGGAGCGTTTGATCGACTACTTGAGGCTTGAGGCATACTAGGCAAACGACCTCAACGGCTTGATCTTGTAGAAAGGTGTTCTGATCTGATCTGAGGCCGGGGGTGACGAGGGAGATGCTAAGAAATAGTTAGCTGTTCGCACTACAGGAAACCGAAGTCATGACAGAGTTCCCAAAAGCAGCGAGTTCGTGAGCACTGCAAAGCCGAAGAGAAATGTGCAGAATTTAGAATCGACGATCGCCTGCGCGTAGTGCTGACCTCAATTCGACGTTTCTGAGACTCGATGCTTTGCATTCCGCTGCGGCAAGGGGGCATGCGGTTCGAATTGCTTACACAATCAAAGTCACACTCCGCATGGCGCGAACTTCCCATGAAACGATTCCGCAGGCCAAGACACATACATGCAGACTCGCACTCCTGGACTCGCGCAGCTGCATGTTTTTCTTCTCGGCTTCTTCAACCACGCGGCTGTGAGCCAAACGTGCCTTACAAGACAGCTTATCAGCATCACAACTGACTTTGCGGCCCTGGCGGCAACAACCCCGGAATCAATATCAAAACGGCAAGGACCTCGGCAGCACATCAGCCAACGGAGGATATCAAAGCGAGCTTACCACACACGGATCTCTATGCCACATTAGGGAGGCGGAACAGGTCGAACCGGCCTTGTCGTAGCTGTTCAGGCTCGGGGTGTGCTGGACACGCGGAAGCGGGGAGCGGCGCCGCTTCCCCAAAAAGCTTCCCTCCGAGGCCACCGAGGTGACCCTCCCCAGCTCCTTCGACGACAACGAGGCATCCTCCGGCATGCCACCAGCGCGCTGCCAGTGCACCTGGCACAAGGAGCAAGCAAAGCGCAGGCAAAGCACGAAGAGGGCTCCAAGCGCTGTCGCAGCTCCGGGCCGCCGGCCTGGGTGTTGCGGTTCTCCAGAAGACGAGCATCCAAGGCCTGGAGCCAAAGCTCCAGGCGCTCCAAGAGTTCCACTTGATGGCTCTGAAGCACCTCCAAAAAAGGGCCAAGGCTGCATGAAACGCTGCTCTCCCCCATGAATCTCCCCCCGGCTACCGCCCCTTTTTGAGAACGCTTTCGACCTCGTCCACATGTGCAATGACCTTCGGTGTCGCCTCTTCCATGGCCACACGGCTTGCACTGCGGGAGAGGCTCACTCCAGCTCTCTACTATCTCTGGAAGCTAAAGCAGCGGGCGGCCTTGTAGGAATAGAATAGCACAGTGAGAGGGAGAGAGAGAGAGAGAGGGACCAATGGAGAGTGAGTGAGGTGAAAGACGGAGAAAGAGCCCGAGAGAGAGATTGGTCTGGCAGATGAAAGAAGGAAGCGTGGCTCACAGATCGAAGGGGACGGCACGTGCAAAGTCTTGCCAGGCTTTTCGGTGCTTCGTTTGCAGGATATGCCAGTGGATCAGATTCGGCCACGCTTCGCATCATGTGTACGCTGATCTACATGCGCAAGCCAATCTGGATTTTGAAACGCACCTTCCCTTTGAAAGCAAGACCACACATACTACACTTCGAAAAGTTGCAACTTCAATGTATCTGTTGCATCACGTGGCCAGCAGGAGGTCCGAGTCTCCTTCGGAGCTCGATTCCCGCTCTCACATTAACGAGGCCCCCCGGCCCAGGATACGCATCGCGGAAGTAGACGAAGGTCCCATCGCGACACTACAACCTCGAAGCCTAGTAGGACATTGGGGACAGGCCAAGCTACGCTGTCTCCAACTTGCTGAGACAGCACTTGCTTCAAGTTGGCAAATGCCCCTGGGAAAATGATTCTAGATCCGACGTCTCAGACGCTGAAGGGTTCTGGCCGTGAGTCGTGCCCCAACTTGTTCACGGACTTGCTGACCTTGCACGACTAATCACTACTGCTGGAGCTTGGCCAGCGCGATCTGCTACAGAGAGGTCCGATGTATGGTTGGATCGTTACCTGCAGAACACAACCCCTTCCCGAACCGATCCCAGAACTCCTGTCGTATGCTGCCGCCGCGCAAGTCGATTGCTTTGCTTCTGCGCATCTTGCAGTTGCTGCACTTGCTGGCTCAGCTTCACCTCAGCAGACTCAGGGCCCCTATGAACGACGCATGTACGAGTAGATGCCCTCGTTGCCGGACAGAGCGGCCGTAGTCTGCCTGAGGGCGAACCTTGTTTTCGAAAGCTCAAGCAAGGTGCCCGCGGCCTTCCCCGCAATTTCCAGACCGTAATGGTACACTGCGCAGCCCCACATGATGCCAGACCCTACCGGACCGCGTGCTTTGCCCCGGACTTGGGTCACAGCCAGTTCATGACAGGCTGCAGGTCTGCAGATCGGGCAGGACCGTGGAGTTGCATACACCGTTCCGTGAACTCCTCTGCGGGAACTAGCGTCACAGGCACCGTGAACTGACGGGCACAGGTGTGCAACCCAGCTGACGTCGGAGAATGGCTTCCAGCGGAGGCAGTATAGTCCTCCACACTCACAGTGTGATCGCCATCCATGTCAAGAGACACGAACAGCGTCCAAGCATCCACAGCTCCGATCCTGGCATTTCTCAAACAATTGAACTTCAGTTTCCATTCCCACATCCATCCGCATGACTTCTGTGGTTCGAGAAGATTTCGCATTTCAGACGTTCAACACATCAAGCGTGCTGCCGGCGGGATGCAGACGAGTCTCTGCAAAGACTCAAAGAAGGCCTTTACTCCTTCATCTTGAAAGAACAGCTCGAATTCCGTGTAGGTGATGTGTCCTTCGCCTCCAACCAGCTTGGAAGGCAGCAGCCACTGCAGCTCTGTTGATTTACGATGTTGATTTTGCGACGATGTGGTCGATTTAAAGCTGAACAGAGCGGACCCCTTCCCCCACCAGAAGCAACTCCACTGTGCTCTGCTGTATCAGAAGCCGTACTGCAAATATGCGCACAGGTTCCTCGGGAGTCGATTTTGGTGAACAGGTGCGACACGAGATCCCTGAGCTCCTGCCGATGTCACACAACATTTGCATCGAGCTCCGAGAATGAAGGCTCGGCGCTATCAAACATACTTGCAGACGCAGGGATGCGACACCATAAGATTGTCATGCGCCTGGCGAGTGGATTTGACTTGTTTCGCTTCGGAGCTACATTAAAGGCATTTCCAGGAATGAACATTGAAGCCTGCCCGTACATCCCGGCTCCTGCCGCGTTTGGACCAATGATTGCACGACCATTTCATGATCGCTCTCCGCTGCTTTGATAGCGCTGCTGCAGAAAAAACCAGTCATGACCTCGCGCGAACTAACTAACTTTGTTCCGGTGCGGGCAGCCCCCAAGTGGACAGGACACCTCATAGACCCTCGTTTCAAAAGGAGGGGCAACCATCTGACATGAGTGCAGAAGCGCGGCCTACAGCACGAAGCTAGAGGCAACACTTGACAACTCATGACCACGCGCGGCCCCTGGGTTTGTGGCACAGGGTGCAAACAACAGCAGCATATGTGGCTCCATCATCACTTCCTGTGTATGCGCGGGCAGCAAGCGACCTCACTGGCGCACTGGCCAGCCGACCTAGCTAACCAACTAACCAATTAACCAGTTCAGGTGCCAGACACCTGGCAATGCGCAGTAGACCACTGTAAGCCGTAAACCTGTGCATGAAGGGCAACCATATAGCATGAGGAGAGCAGCCGGAGCCGAAGGCAGAAGCAGCCCGTGGCAGCAGGCTGCAGACTCGGGCACTCGACCACTCGGCTTGTAACAGACAAGCGCGCAGAAAACAGGAACCAAGTTTCACAAACAAACGAAGACTAAGAATCAATCATGACCCCAAAGTTCTGAAAATCCACATGCACACGTTCATACAAATGGGCTTGCTTCAGTGCCGCAACCCTACTGACCACCGCTACCGCTACTGCCACTGCCGCCGCTACCACTGCGACTGCCAGTGCTACATAGTGATACTACTTCTACTTCCACTACTACTACTACTACTACTACTACTACTACTACTACTGCTACTGCTACTGCTACTGCTACTGCTACTACTACTGCTACTACTACTATTACTACTGCTACTACTACTACTACTACTACTACTACTAGTACTAGTACCGCTATCACTACTACTGCTACTACTAACACTACTAACTACTACCTACTACCACTACTACCGTTACTACCAC
>CAJNDV010035551.1:303252-313900 GCA_905221635.1 Symbiodinium sp. CCMP2456
GCCGGGGTGCTTACTACTACTACTACCACCACGACGACGACTACTGCTGCTACTACTACTACTACTGTTGCTACTACTGCTACTACTACCACCACTACTGCTACTACTACTACCACCACCACCACCACGACGACGACGACTACTACTACTACTACTACTACTACTACGACGACTATATACAACGGCGACGACGACGACGAAGACTACTACGAGGACGACTGCGACAACGACATCGACTGCTCCTTCTATAACTACGGCCAGCACTAAATCTACAATCATAGCAACAGCAGCATACTAGATCTTTTGATTGCCGAGCTGCATTGAGTACTGCAAATGATACAAACGCAATGTAAAAGTGGAACAGCTGGACCTCGCACAAGGCACTCTTGACAGAAGTGACTCCAAACTTAGCTGGACCTTGAATCACAAGCCCAAAGAGGTGCGCACACCATGCATGCCAGCACACCCATAGGTATGGGCCCAATGCCGGAAGTCGGTACAGGGCCTGTGCCGGAGAGCTCCACGTCAGTCCATCAGAAATTACCTGGTACCTGATCATGCCGCCTACACGAAGACAAGACAACATAGCATCAACAGGCAAGAAGTTTCGTACTCAGGACACTGTTCGTGGCACAAATCGACGCGACCCATCCGACATCCCGGAAGGGCCAATGCGCCGAATGAACTGCGAAAATAGTTGCCAACTGTCGAGCTCCTGCTGGAGAACACAGTCTTGCGTAGATTTCGCAAGCCAGATGTTGAAGCTCTTGTGTGACTGATCCGGTGCTGGTTTTGATGCACGTCGGCCCAGGCTGAATGCCGCGGGCAGACGTTCTGAAAGTCCAGGCTCAGGCTCTTTCAACACGGAGTTTCTCTGAATTTTCTCTGCGCCAATAACGACAAGAAGTGTCTAAAGTGGAACCTGAACTCTTCACTTGACGACATGAGCATTTCATCCGAGCGGCATTGTAATGAAGGAGCTGTACAACGACCCGAAATATCGACTCACATCGGCCAGGTGATTCTCTTCCTCCACAGTTAAAGGCTCGACTTGGTCTTTCAGTTCGATGATGTAGTCCAGGGCCGCGTCAGTAAAAAGTATCGCAAATATATACATGATCAGAGAAAGCAGGACCATGGCCCATGCCAGTGATTTCAGTGTTCCCACCAGTGATTGGACCAAGGTCCGCAAAGAGCGGAACAAGCGCACCACTTTCATGATTCGGACCACCCGGAACAGTCGACCGATGCGAATCAGCCGCATAAGCCTCAAGTTGCTGTTTGTTCCCCGACCACCAGTACCCGGGGTTACAATGTCGATCATGAGCTCTATCCACGACGATGAGACCACAAAGACGTCGAGCCTGAGCTGGCAGAATCCGAGTCGACAGACACGATGCAAGCGCCTGCCGAGGCCGAGGAGCCAATTCCAGTGCCACTCTGATGACCAGAGATAAGACACTAATCCCTCGGCAGCTAGGCGAAGGCAGACCTCCGCTGTGAAGAGGATGGCATACGTCAGGTGCACCGTCAAGAAGATGTAATATGCCGAATCTGCGGGATTCCGGACTTGCGCCTCGGCTCTGGCTACTTGAGCAATGCTCCGGATGATCCCCAATGCAACCCGGGCTGCATAGTACTCCAGCTGCACCCCCAGGTAGACCGAGTTGGACAACACTACCAAAGCGAAGAAGGCATTCGAGAAGCTGGAATTCACGACTCGTCCTTGGTGACAATTCAAGAGATTTCCTTTGCTGTGTCATATTCACAGCTGAAGTTTGTCTGGAAGGTCGCTGTGCTTGACAATCCCTCCTGTCAATGAGTTTCCTTTCACACATGCTCTGTACACGAAGCTTCTCTTTGCTTTACCAAGGCAAGCAAAGCTGCGAGAGAAGTCTTGACATCTCTGCCAGCCGACTGGTTGCTTCGTTGGTGCCGGAGCCGTAGCCTCAACCTGCCCGAAAGCAGAGGTCACAAGAAAGCCCTCCACTGCATGAAAGTTCATGAAGCTAAACAGTGGTAAGAGCACGCCCCGCCACAAAGAAGACGTCCGCCACTTGCAACTCCTGGATTGGAAAACTCCTGCAAAAGCCCTGGCCCGGGCCCGGCTTGGCCTTGGCCTTGCTCTCGAAAGCCTCCACGAGGCGATTGTGCGTGAGGACGGCCAGGTCGTGGCCTCGGCCGCGCAGGGCCCACTCCGCCCGCCCCGGTCGCCGGTCGCTCCGCTCCAATTCGCAGATCGCCGAGCGGCTGTCCAAACCCTCCAAGAGCTCCGATTCGGTGGACTGCGCGCTGGACCGCTGCCGTTGATACTTATTATCCAACTTCTCGGAGCCTGAAGATGCGCCCATGACATCTTGACTCCATGACTCCAAGCTGATTCAGAGCGCAGCCCAGATGCTGCCATTCATCCGGATCGAGTGGGGAATCTCAGTCTCGAGCTCGCTGGGGAACCTGGGATCAGACCTTGGCAGAACTGAATTCTTGCACTGTCATTTACCTTTGCAGCCAAACCCAAAGACTCTTGGTAGATCTATCTTCACTGGTGTTGGTGAGCAGGCCTATTTTGCAAAACGATCTTTCAAGACGTGCAACTGGTGCATTCGCTGATTTTCTGATCTGCCTAGGCAGCGATGGGGAAAGAAATGTACAGTGACCCGCCTGGCCAAGCGGAGGCGTAGCATGTCCTCGAAGTCTCGGAGCCGCGTGTCCAGGCGCGATAGGATCCTTGAGGCAGGCTTTTGGCTGCCACTTCATGAAACGAGCCACGGGTTTCGGAGTCTAAGCGAGTCTACATGGATTGCCGCTCTACACAGACAGGAGGTGCGCCAGGAGTGGCACAGTGTAGGTTGTCGGGCTTACTGGCAACAATTTCGCCGCACATCTGTCTGGACAAGTTTGCCGTTCATTGATGGCATGTCATACAAAATCTCGAGAGTCAAAAGCTGAGCAGTAGGATGTGCCAAAGAAGATGCCTCCGGGCGAGCGTGAAGCAGAACGGGAGTGGAGAGCGAAAGGGGAGTGATTGGAGAGTGAGTGCAGAGAACTCAGTGAGGCGTGGTAGCTAACGAACCGCATGGGAAGCTGTCGTTGGCCCCTTCACGGGCGTAGGTCTTGAGGAGCAAGAATGCTGCATCTTGCTGGACGGCTTCAACTATGGTCGTTGGCAAAGTCCTGGCTGCCAGCGCCGGCCTTCGCCGCTTCATCCCCAACACTTCCGATGATGTTTGGGCCGGCGTTAAGACAGCGAGGCTGAAATGGCTTCGCTGGCAGAGCCTCCAGTCCCCGACCACGCTCCTCGCACTCCTCAATCGCTCCTCTATGTTTTCTTGAGACGTGTGGAACTTGCACTCCTAGAGCTTGGAGCCTCCCCTTTGTCACCTGCCACCCACGCGGGGGAAGAGCATCCCATCCTAATTGTTTCTCCATCCTGAAGCAAGCTAGAGTAGCTAGACTTCTTGTGCCCTGGAGATTCATGCGAGCACCGGCGAGATTTCGACAGCAGAATTTTACAACAGGTGATGCAGTCGCCGAGTCCGCAGCCAGCCACAGAACTGACCTCTACACCCCGTCCCTGAAACCCTGCAACTGAGCATCTCATGGTGGCTGGTCTGCAAGGCTTCCACAAGTTTGGGTACGTCAGAGTCCACCATGGCTGGGACACTTGGGCCTCTGCTGACCCTTTGAACTGCGGCGCGGAACAGGTTGACTCATCCACTGAATTCCCACGCATATCAGCGAAGTCTCCTACCAGTACCAATTGCCCAGGAGTGCCTCCGATGCCTGCAATGCCCTGATCAGACCAGCTTGCGGCTGTTGCCTACCTCCTACATAGAACACAGATGGAAAGCAGACCTGCATCCAGCCAACACGGGGAACGACAAAAAAATTGAAGCATCGATACCTGATTTTGTTATTTGGCCAACTGGCTTCGCCAGTCTTCCGCCGGCTTCTCGACACAGTGATATTTACTCAGGGACGGGTGCATGCCTAGCTTCATACGTGGTTGCAGCAACTGACATTCGCAGTTCTGCAACAAGTACTCGGATGCCCATCTTGACGCCGAACCGGCGCGCGAGTGATTCCTATAGAAATCTCATAAGCCCAACATGATTTACGATGAAATATGAGCATTGAAGTTGCACTCAGGCAAGCCACCACATCGAGGCACAGATGAGGAATCAACACCTTCCCTCCAGTGCGTGACATCTACGAAGGAAGTTAGGGCAGATGGAGCCGCAGCTTTCGAACGATCAATCTACTACAGTATCATGTTTCATGGGAGTTGCTGGCCATAGCTTTGCGAAGGGCGTGCTGTGACTGACTAGCCCAGTCAAAACAAGGTTGCAATTGCTGCTCTCCCGAAAACTGCCCACGATTTTAAAAAAACACTTGAGATTCAATCGGCTCAAAACTCGCCCTATTAGACGCGGAAAGACTTGCGATCCTGACTCAGTTCGTCGCCTGTCTCTGTGCTCGTCTCGCCCACGCTCGTTGATAGAGCGCTGCCTGCAAGGAGGCAACTCAGGTGCGGCGCAGGTTTGCACTGTGTTCGCACACAGACTCAATCGCAGAAGATGGTTTGGATTGCTGCAAATTGCTCCATCGCTCCAAACAACCAGCACATTCAGGATCATGCACGTAAGGGACGCTTGACGCGAATTTTATGCTTTGCTCCTGTAAATGAGGCAATTGAGACGGCCTGCACGAAGAAGTTGAAAGTCCAGCCGCTGCTGTGCCCGTTCGATAGCCTGGAGCTGCTTGCCAAGCTTCGCCTGGAACTAGTCAGATCGCAGTCATACGAACATTCTCAAGAGCAGAAAGAATAATAGCTCTCATCGGCAATGTTGCTGTGAGATTCCGGACATGTGTTGACAGATGCTGTCTATGAAACACAATCGCCGCTACTTGCTACAAGCCTTGTACAGTCACCATTCGTGACCAAATCCGAAGTGAAAAGCTTTGCAATGCAGTCCGAGTTGCACTGCTCTGCCTCAAAGCATACAGATCGGCCGAGCGAGCAGGCCCATGCAGCTGCAAACCTGTAAACGCAGATGTGGCAAGCACCGATGTGACGTCTGCCAATCGACTGTTCTGACTAGAACCATACTTCGAAAGTCACCCTGCACAATGCCTGAGACACGTTCACGTCTTTTCAAGCCAATTAAAACTTGGAGTGCAGTGACCACACTTGAGCCTGCTGTAGCATGGGTGCAATATCTTTCGTATGTATAGATCTAGACCTTTTCGAGCAGAGTGACAAGTCCCGACTACTTGGAGCGCGTGAGAGTTCAGCTACACTAACCGAATGTGGCTAAAAAAGGCATGCTTTATGCAGATGGGGGACATCTTTCCGTGAACTCGTCCACACTGATAGTATGATCCCCGTCCATGTCTAAACCTTGGACAGACGACTGGAGCGGCAGTAGACAGCTGAATGCTTTTGGTTATCACTTGGCCGAACCCAAAAACGAGTTTGGAATGCTGTCCCCCATTGGCACCCCGCCGCAAGGCTCTCTATCTCGAAAACACGGCCGTTGAATGGTCTTTCGCCTGGCAGTTCTTGCATATCGTTGAGATGGCCTAAGTCTGGGCAAACTATGATTTTGGGAAATAGTTACTGTTAGAGATTCAATAGGAATTTAATCAGATTTTTGTGTTTTCTACGAACAGGAAATAAATAGGAAGACAATAGGATCCTTAATTGACTGATTCATTCAAGTATTATAATTAAACTGTAGCTCTGCAAAAAGATGGGGGAATTGTCAAGATGCCACAGCAAGACTCTATTTCGCACTGTGGTTGGTGCTTTGCTTGAGTCGGCTGAGTATCGACATTCAGGTCTATTGTTGATGCACTATTACAGGGGACATGACTTTGAGGAGGGTTGTGGTACTGAATTGTGATACAGTGGCGAAGCAATCATGCCGCTCCTGCAATCCTCCCAGAACCATTCTGGTCCCCCTCCCCCCAAGCCCACCCACCCATCGTAGAGGCCCTCGCCCCCACCTCTACCCTTTCCCATGGTCCTATTAAAATCCTATTGAAACCCTATTAAAATCCTATGAAACTCCTATTGGAATCCTATTGAAATCCTATTGCCCGGTCCAGGAATTCGTATTAAAATCCTATTGCTTATTGCGGCCCTATTTTGGGTATATTTTTTCTCTATTATAGAAGAAAAATAGTAGGCCCACAATACGCCCACAATACGCCCGCAATAGGAAAATAGTCGGACAATCTCAGAAATTTCCGGCAATCCTGCGTTCCAGCCTTTTTCCAAAAAGGGGGTGCCCCAGGCCTGGAGGCGCTCTGGCACCAGGCTGCTGGGGAGCAAGCCTGACTCCCTCTCTCCCTTCCTCCTCCCCTCCCTCCCCCTCCCTTGCTGGTAAAACCCTTGGGAGACAAAAATCTCCGGTCTGAGCCGAAAACACAGACCGTCCTGAGCTCCAAAACTCAAATCATAACTACCCTACAACCTTGCTCACTACAGTCCTAGACATAAAAACCCTTCAACTCACCACTCCTCAATCCTATCGAAAAGCCTATTGTTTTCCTATTCCAAAGGAACCCCAAGATCCTATTGAATTCCTATTGTTATCCTAAAAGTAATTATTTGCAACCACCTTACTTCTAGCCTTTTTGGCCCTCTCAAGCATATAGGCATTTGTCTACTTAATTATTGCATCGTGTTGCTTTGGAATAGTGTCCAGGCATCCACTGCCCCGATCTGGAGTAATAGTAGTAGTAGTAGTCGTCGTCGTCGTCGTCGAGAAGGACGGCACACTGTCGCGATGTAGCCGCGCCGTCTCTCCGAAGAGGGCATCAAGGGTCAGCCGGTCGCCCGGCCAACCTTCGCATGCTGCTTCTGGTCTTCAGCACACTCTTCATCCACTCATGCCACTCATTGGTGGCTGCCAGCTGTGTTTGCAGGGCCTGCCAAGTCCAAGCCTCCGCCTCCTCAATCTGTGCTCTTAGCCGCACCCACCATCACTCCAATTTTCGCAGCTGGGTCGTCGCAGCCGCATCGGCTGCATCGTTCAGTGCTCTGCATCCGGCCAGTCTGGCGGTGGCCGCCAGTCATCCTTTTTTCCATGCGAAGGGATCCAGATCACAGTCATGTAAGGCAATTCATGTAAGGCAATGCCTCCTTGACGAGTCGCCAAAAGGCCCAAAGCTCAGTTTCGCCTCGGTCTTGAACACCGCGGTGCCGGCAGCCCTGGACAATGGCCAAGTTGTCCACCACCACTCGAATCCGGCGCTGGGCCAGGACAACAGCCTTGCAAAGGACGACGAAGGCATTGCGCTCCCCGGCTGCTGCTGTTTTCTCCTCCCCCTGCACCAAGCCAGACCCTCCACCGCCACTCCCAAGAAGCACAACGCCACCGGTAGTGCTCGCCAACTTGCATGGCCCCACCATCCGTGGCAACGAGGATGTCGTCCTCTGCGGTCGCCAGAAAGGCTGCGAGGTTGCCAACGCTCAGCAAGCTCGTAGCCGGTGTCCTTGACAACAGCGCACAGCAGGCGTCGCTCCTGTTCAGTGCGGCGCGCTCCGTCCCACGGCTGGAAAGGACAGTCAAAGGTCAAATGGTGCCGTGACGGGTCCAAAGTGTCGCACCTGCAAGCTTTCGGGGCCTGTAGCCGAGCCAAGTCGCGGCCGTCCGTGGCCGCCCCCGCCGCTATGCGCAGGGTCCTTGTCATCCATCTGAAAGCGCCGGTGTGGCTTGAGAACGGGCACCTGGTGCACCTCGAGCTCCGTCGTGGTTTTGGTGTCCCGCGCCCAAAGGACTCGCCTCCAAGCTTCACGAAGTCGCTCCTGAAACCCGTGGGCCGTGAGCTCCTGCGCGTCAAAGGTCCCCAGCTGTGTAACAAAGAGAGTGCGCCAGCCCAAACGTGCCAAAGCCGCTGCAACCTGAGGTCCATGCGAGCCCGCGCCGCCGCTGCCCAGGCGTTGCCACTCCTTCTTGAGCACCGTAGCCAAAATGGCGAACTCGGGGTGCAGGTCGACGCCAACGAAAGTCCACAGCAGCAAGGCCGACCTGCCCGTAGCCAAGGGACCGCCCCACACCGCCGCCTCGACCTGGTGCGCCCAGTCACGCACACTCGCCTTGCTGAGCTGCTTCGAAACCATCAGCAAACTGGCCAACCGAGCTCGCGTGGAAGTAGTCGCCGCCACCCTGCTGATTCGCCTCCCCCGGCACCTCAGAGCCTTGGCCCTCCAACCTGTAGTTGCACGCCCAGCAGGAGGAAGTCCGTCTGGGGCACGCCGAGCAAGTCCGCGTTCTCAAGCAGGGCTTCGCGTTGCTGCACATGACACCCGAAAGAAGCAAGCTTGGCAGGGTGCAATGCAAAGCCCATTGCCGTGTCCGCCTCCTGCCCCGCCGTGGCTGCCTCCACCAACCTCGCGACCGCCTGGGTTCCTTCGTGTAGAGCATTCGGTCATCCAAGAAGATCCCCATGCGGATGCTGGGAACCCGGCGCTTCACATGTAAAGACCAGGCCGCCATCATGCAATGATGATGCACCATTACAGGGGACATGACTTTGAGGAGGGTTGTGGTACTGAGTTGTGATACAGTGGCGAAGCAATCATGCCGCTCCTGCAGTCCTCCCAGAACCATTCTGGTCCCCCTCCCCCCCAAGCCCACCCATCGTAGAGGCCCTCGCCCCCACCTCTACTCTCTCCCATGGTCCTATTAAAAACCTATTGAAATCCTATTGCCCGCTCCAGGAATTTGTATTAAAATCCTATTGCGGCCCTATTTTGGGCATCTTTTTTCTCTATTATAGAAGAAAAATAAGCCCACAATACGCCCACAATACGCCCGCAATAGGAAAATAATCGGACAATCTCAGAAATTTCCGGCAATCCTGCGTTCCAGCCTTTTTCCAAAGAGGGGTGCCCTAGGCCTGGAGGCGCTCTGGCAGCAGGCTGCTGGGGAGCAAGCCTGACTCCCTCTCTCCCTTCCTCCTCCCCCTCCCTCCCCCTCCCTTGCTGGTAAAACCTTTGGGAGACAGAAATCTCCGGTCTGAGCCGAAAACACAGACCGTCCTGAGCTCCAAAACTCAAATCATAACTACCCTACAACCTTGCTCACTACAGTCCTAGAAATACAAGACCCTTTAACTGACCACTCTTCAATCCTATCCAAAAGCCTATTGTTTTCCTATTCCAAAGGAACCCCAAGATCCTATTGAATTCCTATTGTTATCCTAAAAGTAATTATTTGCAACCACCTTACCTCTAGCCTCTTTGGCCCTCTCAAGCATATAGGCATTTGTCTACTTAATTCTTGCATCGTGTTGCTTTGGAATAGTGTCCAGGCATCCACTGCCCCGATCTGGAGTGATTCGAAGAAGGCCTATCACAGCAAGCTCGCAATCCCCAGGGCACTTCGTGAAGGCCAGAACAAGCCTTGACAGCATCGTCCTCGAAGAGCTTCTCGAAATCTGTAAAAGTTATCTGGCCCTGGCCGCGCTCATCAATCCTCGCCACTCTCAGCCGAAACTGAGAAAGGTGCTTTGAAGAATATAGCTCCTCTCACTGACTCTATGTATGTCAGTTTCCTCTTTGTCGGATCTACCCTTACATACTTGCAGGGTCTCGTAGTGGATGTTGATGTAGGCTATATGTGGTGGCTCCGTAAAAGTAATTGTGTGTGAGTGCGCGCGTGTGTGTGTGTCTGTTTGTGTGTGTGTGTGTGTGTGTCTGTTTGTTTTTTGTTTGTGCACATATGTTCGTGTCGGCGCGGTAGGTATGCATGCATGCATGCATGCATGCACCCAAGGCTGTGACAATGACGACACACACTGCCACACTTCTTCCTTCTGATGCCTGTTGTGGACGCTCAGAAGGAAGATCCTGGAGCTTTGTACGGTACTCGCAGCTATCCCCTGAGTAGCACAAGTTCTACACAAAACTGCACCTTTGCCAAAGCACTCTTAAGATAACACTATGCACGGCATGAGCTGCGCGGCACGAACAATGATGCAGTTAATCGCTCAACCAACAGCATGCATGGCACGTACATGAGGTGTAAATTTTGCACCAACACAATGCCCACTTTAGTCTATGTCATGTTCCCATCCAACTGCGTCAAGCGACCCAGAATTCTTGGCCCAAACCTTCCCAATGATGCAGCCGTCTCGCTAAACAGCAGCCAAGAATCTGGTAGAACAATGTGGCAACCTGGTCCTTGAGCTCCTCACCAATAACACTGTTGAAGGCACATTCATGGCACACCCGGCACCAGGTCTCCCGTCTCCAAGGATTCATTCCCTTTACAACTGTGTTGAAAGTAAACCAACAGCAACAAGAGTTCAACAAGCAGTGCTTATAGAGTTTCTCCTGCCGCGTCTGGACCAGCGATTGGACGACCATCTCGTGATCGCTCTCTGCCGCTTTGATAGCGCTATTGCAGAAAACTCCAGTCATGACCTCGCGGGCTAACTAACTAACTTTGTTCCGGTGCCGGCAGCCCCCAAATGGACAGGACACCTCATAAACCCTCGTTTCAAAAGGAGGGGCAACCATATGACATGAGAGCAGAAGTGCAGCCAACAGCACGAAGCTAGTGGCAACACTTGACAACTCATGTGCACAACCATCCGAAATATTTCACGCAAGAAGCGACCAACAGAGGCCTAA
>CAJNDV010035551.1:314000-334373 GCA_905221635.1 Symbiodinium sp. CCMP2456
TCCCACTCACGCACCCAAACACGGAGGAGCCTGGGTGGCAAGAAAGGAGCATCAAAAAGACAACCAAGCAGACACGGCCAAGTCAACCAAGCTAAGATCTCCATCTACTTCGCCACAGGAGTTCTTGGACCTGTGCAAGGTAGGGGAGAATCAAACCAGTCTCGCTCTTGGTCCCCCAGCCCCAACGCCGAAGAAGGCTGCAGCGCGGGGTCTGAGGCCGAGCATCCCGCAACGGGCTCTCACTGCACTCCCAACATAAATGATGCCAAGTGCCCAATGCATCGCACCACAAACAACGGTCGCTGAACACACGCGTCGTCTGAAACCAAGCAGGGCTCACGGTGGCGCCCAGGGCGACGGACCTGCAAGCAGGGTTTTTCATCAACCGACGCATATGCTCAAAATCACAACGACGAAAAACCTGAATGTCAACGTTTCCAACGTCCACAGCCTCATGCCGACCGAGTACGACATACCGCCACCCAGAGCGAAGGTTATGAAGCTGCCTCTGTATCTGGGCATTAGCCCGGAGACAAAGGCGCAACCCCTGCCTTTTCCAAGACCAGGGAGCAACTTCGATCCAACCACGCTCTTTCAACCACTTTCGTAAAGTCCACAACGGGGTATACGACAGATCATTCCATTTACGACGAAGCTGATAAAGAACGCGAAACAAACCACAAGCACTGCGCACGTCAACGTCAACATGACTGTTACCCCCAAGGACAACGGCGCGCAACCACTTGTTGCTCATCCATGCAACTTTTTGCGCCCGCTTAACGGCCGCCCAAAGCTTGTTGCTGACACCCCACGTAGGGAGGCGAGCAATCCAACCGTACGACACAGCACTAAGACAGAACATGTTAGCATACCTGCCCATGACTTGTGCTCAAGCGCAAAGAGCCAAGAATCCGAAGAAGCTCAAGAGCAACACGAAACTAACTAACTTTGCTCAAGTGCCGACAACCACCCACATGGACAGGACACCACTGTGAGCCCTTCATAACAAAAGGACAGGCAACCATATGTTATGACATGAGTGAGTGCAGAAGCGCGGCCTACAGCAGGAAGCTTAAAGCAACACTGAACAGCCCACGTGCTCATCCATACAGAAAATCAAAGCAACCAAGCAAGAGACAACCAACTACGGCCTCTACAGAATTCACTGCTGACCGGAAGGAGCCTGGGTGGATAAGAAACGAGCCTTACAAAGCAAGCAAAAAAGCCTCCACTCGCACACACCACACACGGAAGAGTCTGGGTGGGCGAGAATCAAGCCTTATAAAGCAACCACGCAAGCACAACCAAAGCGACCAGGCTAAGATCCCCATCTACCACGCCACAGGTTACTCTTGAACCTGCGCAAGGTAGGGAAGGACCAACCCCGTCGAAGAAGACTGCAGGACGGAATCGTGGCACGAGAGCTAAAAAGCGGACTGGCGCGACAACCCCAAGACATGTGATGACAAGTGCCCAAGTCGTCGCACCGCAAACG
The DNA here is from genome assembly GCA_905221635.1 of Symbiodinium sp. CCMP2456. Lineage (NCBI taxonomy): Eukaryota > Dinophyceae > Suessiales > Symbiodiniaceae > Symbiodinium > Symbiodinium sp. CCMP2456. The sequence goes on from CAJNDV010035551.1 coordinate 315,496, forward strand.
ACGGTCGCTGAACACACGCGTCGTCTGGAACGAAGCAAGGCTCACAGTTGCACCCAAGGCTACGGTCCTGCAACCAGGGTTCTTCATCAACCGACGCATATGCTCAAAATCACAAAGGAGAAAAGCCCGAAGGTCAACGTTTCCAATGTCCACAGCCTCATGCCGACCAGACGACATGAAACGGCTCCAACAGTACTCACGCCAACCGGAACGAAGATGGTGAAGCTGCCTCTGAAGACAAAGACGAAACCCCTGCTTTTCCCAAGACCAGGGAGCAACTTCATTCCAACCACGTTCTTTCAGCCACTTACGGAAAGCCCATAAAGCAGTGTACTTCGCATCGTCCCAAACACAGCTGCCCTTGCGACGAAGCCGATAAAGAACATGATACAAGCCAACGGGAATGCACATCAACATCAGTGTTACCCCCGAGGATAACAGCACGCAGCCATTTATTGCTCATCCATGCAACTTTCTGCGCCTGCTTGACGGCCGCTCCCAGCTTGTTACCGACACCCCACATAGGGAGGCGAGCAATCCAACCGCAAGACACAGCACTTAGACCGAACATGTTCTTCCCTTTTTTACCTATGTCTGTCGTTCTTTCTGTCTTTCCTTCTTTCCTTCCTTGTTTATGTATTCTCTTCTTCGTTTCACTAGTGCCTACTTTCAGTGGTTCTTGATTTCTGTCGTTCTTCTAGGGCATAAGGGTCCGATCAAGGACCCCCACCCGCTAGGGCGCGCCGCCTGTTGGGGATTTATGGACAGTCAGCCGAAGAGAAGGCAGCATACGTGCAAACTCTCTCACTCTATCTCTCTCTCTCGCTCTGTGGCTCTGATCTACTGTAGTCTGAACTGCAAGACCAAAACCAAGCCCCAAACACAAAACTGCCAAGAGCAGCCTTCTACAAGCAGTAGCTTTGATCCTATATAGAACGACCAAACACGATCTGGGCCCAAAGAAAGCATGTGTTGGGCAGGGCCTCGTCCAAAACACCCCTCTGTAACAAGGTAGCAGGTTTCCAAAGCCAGGCAGATGCAGAGCCAGACCACAACTAATCCTGGCCAGCCCTGTCAGAAACACAACAAAGCCGAAGCAGTTCTGAACCGGTACTCAAGTATCTGCAGCCTGGGTGCATTAAGTACCGCGAAACTACAGAATGCGATGTAAAAGCGGTAGATTTGGGCCCAGAATTCGCCGAGGGAGTTCATGCCAACAAGCAGATCGTCGGGGTTCTGCCATGTCACGCCATTGGAGATGGTTCTGAAAAGCGTGACAATTGAGCGGTACAAGGTCCCAAAGTAATGGGCCACATTCTCTCCACTTCCATTCTCCGGAAGAGGAATCTGTAAGGATTCGGCCTCGACCACTGCATCAAGCACGGCATCTGTAAGCAGAATTCCAAAAATGTAGATGATCAGCCCGAGGAGGATCATTGCCCAAACAAGAGATCTCAAGGTGCCCACCAACGAGTGAACCAGAGTTCGTAGGGAGCGGAAGAACTTGACCTTATGGTCTCAAGGACTTCCACAGCAGCAACCCACATGTGTTTATCTGTTTTCACAACTTTGCGTCTCGCTGGGGACCCAATCGAGATCTTGTTTGTTCGGTTAGGTTGGGAGACCATGCAAGACCTGCAGCTTGCTGGCTGTCTGTGCTGGACACATCAAGCGATAAGTAGTCTTGGGGCTGCACCACGCGGATGATCCTGACGACGCGGAATAGACGACCAACCCGGAGTAGGCGCATGAGCCGCAGATTGCTGTTGGCCCGGCTCGTGCTGTCTCCCGAACTTGTCAAGTCTACCAGCAGCTCCACCCACGAGGAAGTCACGACAAATACGTCCAGCCTGAGATCCGAGAAAGTTGCTCTATGGACGGCACAGACGCAACATGGCAATTGCAGGTCTACCTCTCCCTCCCTCGACCTCCGTGGGTCCACAGCAAGCTCCTTTCCACCTGCAGACAGACGGCCAGTTCCACGTCCAGTCTTCGGCACAAACAAATCCCCGAATGCCCTCCGCCATCAGGTGCAAGCAAACCTCCAGCAGGAGCATGACACACAAGAACAAGACCAGGTTCCAGCATCTCTCGCGTCAGCTACGGTAGGGCCCGAAGCTTCTTTCCCGGGGTGCCAGTCATGACAACCTACAGTCTACACACATTTTGACCCTGCCTCCAATGTAAAAAGAATGGCGTAGACGATGTGTAGCACCATGAACCCCTCGTTTGATCCGAAGTCCTTGTTGACCGCCTGGTGTTCAAGCTGCACCCCCAGGTACACAGAGTTGGAGACCACTACCAAGGCGAAGAAAACGTGCGAGACCTGACGGCAACAGTTGTGACTTCCTTTCAATGGTAAACAGTGTAGATGCCCGATCAGTCATCTAGTGGTTTTGTGATTTCATTTCGTTGTTTGGGAGACTTCTGTTTCAGGCTTGCTACGGTGCAAGTGTTTTGGAAGGCTTTCTGTTTTTACCCAGATAGGTCAGTTAGGTTTCAAGTCTTTTGTAAAGCCGTCTGATTGGGTCAGCTCAGTGACACGTGCGTTTCAAGCACGACCTGCAAGTGATTGGCAGAGCGCGGCCTAGCCGTTCAGGGCACCCCTGTCCCCACATGGCTTTATTAAGATTGTGTTGCCGCAACAGAAGATGTTCCTGCATCTAGAATCTAGATTCCCACAGTTCCAAACGATTCAACAGCGACAAGCCTTTAACGGCTGCAAGCTGTGCATCAAGTTCACAGACTTGCAGTGATGTAGAGGACACGCACCCTAGCCCTACTCTTCACACGTCTGCTTTGCCTTGCCATGGCCCGACAGTCAGAGGCAGGCCCGGCTCCCAGACGAATCCAAGGAGTGCCGTCTTCGGATCTTTGGACGATTTCTGCAAGCAATTTTCAAGTGGGCAGCGTGTCCTCAAGTCAAACTGAGCCCCACCCGCGACCTAAGGGACCTACAGGTATACCTGGACTGGAGGAGCATCCCCACAAAAGCTCAAAACCTGGGAGATGGGATGAGTTGGGGGCCTGGCCTGAGAGGCGAGGATTCGAGCTGCCAGCCGGCAGCAGTGTGCCCAACAGCCCTTCACTTCCTCGCGCTCTTCGACTATCCTGAGCAGGTGTCTTTCCCGTTGTCGCAGGAAGCACACTCTTGTCTTCGTTCGGAGATCTGACGTGCACAGTTGAAGCTTGCTCGCACCCACAAAACGTGTCACGCGGAATTCTAGGCCAGGGACTCTTGCTCCCTCTTCTCGAGGTGGAAGGCATCGACTACTTCTGTGGCCCTCTTGCGGGCTGCTGCCAGTTCACCTGGAGGGAGCATCGGTGCATCATGGCAGCTGTCCCAATCCAAACATCTGCAGATCTCTGCGGGCGAGCATCTGCGCATGCTGCCCGAACGATCCAATCCACCAGGGCTAGGGGATCCTGGGGATCGGTTTCCTGATCACGGGACGCAGGGTCTTGCAAGCGCTTTGCGAAGACACGTGCTTCAGATTCTGGGCTAGAACGTAACGGCCCTCAACAGAAGGTTTTCGGCCTCGGCACTTGTGCACACACACACACAGAGCAACACCGGCTCACTTCGTGTCGACTGTCAGTTCAACACGCACTCTCCATAGCTCAGACGAAACCCAGCTTGGTGACCCTCTCACCCGTCTGAAAACCCTTTCAAGGCGCCACCCCGCCTGGACTTTCACTGCTATCTTTCTTGAGCACACCACCACCCTCCTGCGGGCGAAGAAGCATGCAAAGAAGAGGCTACTGTCGGGCTGAGAGTGACGAAGAGGCTGACGCTGAGCGTTCTCTTGACATCTGAGTCAGACATGAAACGAGACATGAACACACCACCGCTTCATGTTCAAACGCTGCCTGCTAGCTAAAGCCAGCTGCTCAGAAGCCGCAGAAAGCTCCTCCTCCTCCTCCGTTTCCAAGACTCGGGACAGGTGTGGTGCGAATGCGGGCGAATCTGGGGGCCTTCTGGTCCAGTCTGCCTGATGGCAGGACGGATCTCTGCGAGCAAGACACCACATCTCACGACCCCTGAGGTTTGGCTCCGCCTGATCACTGATCTGATGGAGTCGAAGGTCCAAGTTCAGAAGCCAGTTCTCCAGGCGATCGAAGAGTGCTTGATTGTGCTGCAGCAGCACATCATGCACCATCTTGGACAACGCTGCAGGGTCGTCCATTGCTGCAGGTATGTGCGGGGCATGGGACCCCGTCATGAGGCAGGGAGAGTGCGTAGTAGCAAGAGACGCTGGAGACACTATGGCTTGGCACCTGCAAAGATCGCCAGCAGGTCAGCACAACCTTCTGCGCGTCGCCTCCTGAAGCCTGAAACCATTCTACCTGGCTGGGCTCGCTTTTGCTGCGATCTCTATGCTCTCCCTGCCTGAGCCTCGAGCCTTTCAGGCGTATCAGCGAGCCGAAACGTCTCCCGGTAGAGCAACACAGCTGTGGTATGCCGCCTGTGTCTAACCTAGATTTTGTTGAAGCCTTTGGTGCCTTGCCAGGGACAGTCTATCGGCGGCAAGCTTCTTTTGCTGAGACGGGCGCCATGCCGGTGCGTCAGCCTGCGGGTGAGGGGTCCAGTCCAGCTTCGAGCAAGCGGTGTCCTCAAGTCCTACGCCTAGGCCCCAAAATCTACACGCACGCTCACCTGCGACTAGGCATTGTCAACACATGCAGGATGGCAGGCACGTGTCCAGGCATGCTGAACGCGGAAAGGGAACCCAGGTGTCAGTGCCTATGCGTGTTCGCCGCTCTGCCGGCGGCCATTGTGTGTCCTGGCATCAAGCTGGTATATAACATGTTGAGAGAACGGCAAGCCGGCCGGCACGGCAAACAGCAAAGCCATGACACAGAACAAAAGGCTCGAGGTCGTCGTTTGCAAACCCCTCCCGCAGAGTGTAGCTGGACCGAAGCGTCGACTCACGCGGGACCTGTAAAGCAAAAGCTGGGTGATGGGGGCGGCTTGTGACCAGTGACCTGGAGTGACATATAGACTCATGGAGGGTGAAGTGGGAAGTGGGGCCATGTGGGGCCGAAACAACAAGCAAGAGCCGCTCCAAGCCTCCCCCATCACGACGCCAAAGGGCCTGGCCGGATCACGGCTGGAGAGGGGATGCTGAAGGGTGTGCGAGGTTGCATTGGTGCCATCCCACAGCAGTCGATGCAACCCCATCAATGCAGCATGCGGGACACAAACTGCCCACCGGCTCTGGTGTTACGCCAGGGGTCGTCACCCCGCCTTCAGCCTACTGTTCTGGCCCTGAAGTTCATACGGGCCCCGGGCGCAGCACTAAGGCGTGCTTCCACTGCAGCTTGCATATCCTCGAGGCACCAAGACCCCTCTGTGGAACCTACTGCAGGATGCACAAGTTGCAAGCGGTCCCTCCGAGGACCATGAAGAGCTCCGAGGGACCTGATAACAGAGAGACTCCCACCCGTAGGTATCTGATTCTTTTCCAGCCAAAACTACTGATCGCCCGAAGATGCAATAACTGGGGCACGAACACTGTGGATGCAAGGCCGACACCCTGAAAGATTGCAGACAGCCAATCACCATCAAGGCCAAATTTCGTGGTGAAGGGCACCTTGCACATCCTAGCGCCTTCCCTTCATCACAGCCATGTCCTGCCTTGCTTCCTTTGGTGGGGGGAAGGCTCCCATTGAACCTTGGCTGTGCCCTCCCCTGGCTATGCTCCACGTGTCATTCGATGCATTTGGCTTCAACTCAATTCCGATCGGGCTCTGCTCGCATTGCCGGAAGCCTTGCACTCTTTTCCGGCGAGATGGGCTGCAGCAAATCCCAGTCAGTGCATCGGTCGAGACTCTCGGCCGAGATGCCGGAGCTCGAGCCAGGGCCAGCCCTGAGGGCAAAGCTTAAGCGGCTAAAGGCCCGAAGGTCACCGCCGCACCGTATCCTACTGCAGGCAAGCGGCGCGACACAGCTCTGCCTAGGATTCCAATGGGAACATGGTCAAAGGGTAGTTCTCCACAGCATGTGATGACAGCAACTGACGGCAGTGATCTGATACTCAGCTCCAGCCAGAACATGCTATGGATCCACGATATTGACTTGCTCGCACACCACGCCGCATGAAGTGCGTCAAATCGGTGGGAAGCGGCGCAGAAGCCGTGACAAACTCACCTGCGCAGCCTATAGAAGTACTGCAAACACACTCGCCTGGGAGAGTCTTGCCTGCTGCTCTGAACGCCAGCCTGTACCTGCACAAAATGTTCAACTTGACAGCGACTGGACAAATACACTCGTCAGCACGTCCGCCTGTGTAGGAAATTCCGAGGGCATTTGCCATCACTGCGCATGGTACTTGTTGCCTGAGCTGCTGGAAAGGTCAGCTCAACGATCCGCAACAAACGCTCCATCAGAGGAGCAATGGCATACTGCCTTGCCGCCCCTGTTTCTCCATGTGAGGAGGACCGCCAGCAGCAATATGAATTGCTGATGCTACATGTCTCTTTGATTCTTTTGTTTTTTCAGGAGCTGCATTCCACAGCACGTTCTGCTCGCAGTGAGGGCTTCCTCGTTCTCGACAGGACGTGCTGGGCGTCACAGTGAAACTCTTCAAGGCAACGCGGCCGTTCAAAGAACGTGACTCTCTAAATGTGTTGGGAAGTCTGCAGGCGAGAAGGATTCCTGCTTTGCCACGTGTTGTGTTCTGATGTCCTCTCCGTGCTGCGACAATATGCGGACCTGTGGAACATCCTCCTGCAGAGGGCTGCTGTTCAGCCAGACCCCAAAATCCTAAGACGAGGCTCAAGCACAAGCCCCTTGTTGGGGCTCACTTGGCCAATTCCGCACTTCACAAGTTGAAAACCCGACGCCGTGTTCAGCGAGATTTGGGCGACCCAGGTGGCTTTGGTACTTTCGGCATGCTCTTTCTCCGCAACCTGGCCATCTTCAGTCACACTCTGAGCAACACTCACTTCGTATCTTCGCAGCCTGCTTGCCGGAGGTTCCAACGGCACGAAGTCGGGAGGAGGTCCTAGGCTGGCAGGCTCAGGTGCCACCCCATACATCGCTACTTCATCCTCAAGTGTTTTGTAAAGCCATACAGTCAGCCGCCAAGACACCCCAGCCAGGAGGCAGCGGCGAGTTAAAGACAAACTTTCCTGCCGACTTTTTCCTTGGGTCGAGTCGTTAACCGCGGGCTGTGCGACTTGCGACCATGCTCCTTGCGAAAAATTGTGGATGGGCCAAAGGTGACAGTCCATCCCCGGCCACTGGTGCGGAATGAGATGCTCTCGGATGCGCTCGACGTGGTGACTCTCCGCATGCTTCATTCCTTGCAGATCGCGCAAGCTTGATCTTCAAGCTTCTGCTGCGGGCCACAGAAACCACCAAAATCCGCAGTCCTTGCGTTCAGCATCACCCTGCAGCCAGGGAGCGGGGGCTTGCACCCAAAGGCGCCCGGGCATTCAGGATTGCCTCGGTCTGCTGCCGCCGAGCCTCCATGGACCTGATCAAAGCAATGGCTTGTGGCTTACGAGTTTTGGAAACAGCGCCAGTGCCGTATCCGGGTCGAGTAACTTCTGCATCCGGTAAGCGGTCCATTCCTGAATTGGTGCCGTGAGAGAGCCGGCTGTTCCCAGTCTAGACATGAAGGGCATTGCCTGACCTCTGTCAGCTCTCAGCTGAGATGCCACTTTGGAGATGCCGAGTTCCTGCCAAGTCAACCTGGCATCATCACAGGTTCAGACCCTGCAGCCAAACCACTGCAGAAGTAACTTCATCAACCTCATTGAAGCCAACGCAAAGACGCGGTGATAGCCAACACGCTCAGTTCTATCGCCCGATTCTTCCCCAACCAGCCTCCCAAGTCCCCCCTCGCCAATCAGCGCGCGAAAGAGTCGCCGAGCCTGGAAGCATGTTGCTTCAAACGCCCCAAGCATGTAACTGCAAGCCGTTTCGTGTCGGAGATCCGACTGCAGGTTGGGGCTGGCTTCCCTCAACTAGAACACACGGGTTGGCCTCACCGTGCCGACAGTAGCGCAAGAGGTTGGCGACCACAGACTGGAACTCCACCTGAGATAGGTCGTTCTTCATGCATCTCGTGGGTATTTTGGTACTCGGCCGAAACATGACGACCTCGTGGCCGCATGACCAGAAATTGCACGCCAAGGGAGGAGTATCATAAAGACCCTGAGCATTTCCCACTGCCTATCAGCGGATATACAAGTGAAGGCTGTCAAGGATCGAGTGAGAGCTCTCCACTCCTCAGGTCAGGCAGTTCAAAACAAAGGCCATACACTGACTGTCTGAGACAATACAACCTTTCTTCAGGACAGACACGGAGGGCCCAAGACCAAATCCCTCTACCCTCGCGGTTCGCCGTACTCGTCCTCTGCATCCTCTATGAACTGACGCATTAAAATACTCAGACGGCCATCCCAAAAGCAGGCTCTAGATGAAGGCATCCCAGGGTCTTGTTTGCATCCATTTCCTTGCAAGCAGGGCGGGCGGCCGTGAGCTGCCTCTTCCCAGAAAAGAGGAAAAAAAGAAGAGCAAGCAGTCCTCGAAGGCCTGCGGCAGCGATCCGAAGGTCTTGCTCAGGTACTCCCGGAAATGCCGCACTTCCTACATGGCTGGGGCTGCACGTCCAGCGAGCTACACATTCCTGGCGCTGCCGGGCCAGCAAAGCCGCATTTTGTTTTAGACTTTCTCACCCCAGTTGGCTCCTTTTCCATGTCCATGGAGACCTGAACCCCGCGATGCAAGGGAGGAAAGCTACGACAGCTGTTCTGGTCCAAACAAATTCTGCCGCCTGCTCGGAGTACTCGGTGGTGTTTGATGAGCGGCTTGGATCCAGCACCCTCGCATGCAAGACCGGTCTTGAGTCTTAACTAAACAGAAGGGGAAATGCTTTCCCGAAACCAAAACTGCGGGACGTGTAAGCCACACCAGCGTTGCACACCGCTACAACTTGTCTTCTGAAGTCTGCCACGTCCACCGGACTGCTCAAGCTGAGCGGCTGTGAGGTCAAGAAAGGATCCTGTGATGCTTCACCGTGTGAAATCACGCGGGCTCTGCACTATATGATCGTCCGAAACCACTCAGCATGTGTGACAGTCTGCGGCAGCGGCAGTCCCGGTTTACCCAGCGGAGGCCCAGACGACGTCTCTCCAGCTTGCGCCTCTTCGTCTCCTGACCCCCAGTGACCACGCGACATTCACCGGTTTTGCCACTGTGAGCTATTGCTATTTTGGCTTCAAGGCACCAGTGGCCCCCCCCTCTCCCTTCAGATCTCTGCTGGCCTCCCAGTTTTGGAGGAATTGCAGGTCCTGCCCCGGATTTGAAGCAGCTTCAGGTGCGAACTCCTTCTGCGACAGAGTCGAAAATGCATTTCCTAGGATCCTGCCTCAAGGGCCAAATGCTGGCCGGCATTCTTCAGCAGCAGCTGGTGAAAGAGTTCCTCCGCCTTGACAAACGTTTCAACAACTCTCCGACGCTGCCCGTTTGCCAATGGATGCCGCCGCTTCAATGGCTCCCGCCCGTGCCTCCATTTCGTCTTCATAACCCAGCGCATGGCAGCCCTGGATGAAGAGCTTCAAGTTGACAGCGTTCGTTCTCTCAATGTCAAAGATGTTCTGGCCAGGCAGAACGAAACTACGATCGTTATGTTCCAGAGAAAGGAAGGTGGGCCTTCCACATGTGCTCGATGGAGTCGTGATGCTGCAGGCTCACTACTCGAAACTTCTCCAAAGCGGCCGCTGCTCGCGGATCTAGCTCCTCCAGCGAGATACTGCCTGCAGGGCTCTGACAGAGCTTGGGAAGACCATTCCATCACCCACCCAGTGGAACAACACAAGTGTCAGAGCGCAATCTGTTCGGCTACTCGTAACCTGGCAGGCGGAGGACGCACAAAGCCACGGAAGCTTAAGCTGGATGCCAATTCAGGCATAAGCGACCATGCCATTGGAGTCTGGTGCCCTTTTGAAAGGACGACTTGATTACCGTTATCTGAGGCCGCACTGCCGCACCTGCGTTGGTAGAGTCCAGAAGATGCCACAGCGTGCGAATGTTTCCGACATACCCCATGCGGTTGAGGGCCTGCAAGAACATGCCGAAGTTTAGGGAAACTCAAAGCTTGCAACATCAACCAAATGGTATACCGTCCGTCTCAGCTCCACCACTTTCCCCTTAGTTCTGCGACACTGACATCCGGTCCTGACAGAACTCGCGCATGTCCATCTTCCCGCTGCCATCGATGTCCAGCACCCGCCAGGCCCGCGACAAGGTGCCGAACTTCGACACGAGCACCTACCAAGCGATGCCAGTACCGCGAAGAAAAGCACATCATGTTGCATCTCTCAAGTTGATGCCGATGTCCACCGGAGCGAAGTGCTGCAGCCAGGGTGCATCCTTGAACTCATCGACGGCACTGCACCGGGAAAAGAATGATTGGGACGTGCGGTAACTGTCACCCATTCCCGATTCTACGAGCATTCGCCGCCGGAGATGTGGGCCCGAATTCCACCACATGGCGTCTTGCACGGACAGCTGTCGCCGTCATAAGATAAGCCACCCCCGTAGCCGCTACCTTGAGCCTAGATATTCAGCAAGAATGACAGGCCGTGTCATCGTCACCCGCGGCCACTTGGGTGGAATCTCCTGGCACTTTTAGATTTCCAGAAAGCCGGTTAGATTAAGTAGTGCGCCTGGGCCTCTAATTTTTTCGAAAGTTTAGAGACTGGGGCGCTGTGCATGCTGCCACCACAAGAATAGGGTTTCTGAGACCCCGAAGCCCCCCCTTTTGACATACTTTTGGAAAACTAACACCTGGCACTCGAAATCTCAACAACTTTGGCGACCCATGCTGCCAAAGCACGCTATATTTGCCGTCCGACAAAGTTGGGTGGCCAATGTGGGCCATATGCAAGCCTTATATAGGGCCGGCAGCATCATCCGGTGCTTTGGCCAGACCCCGAATCCGGCACATCAACGTGTCTCCCACCACACCCTGCTGCCCTCTGGCTCCAAGTGGCGGATCTGGTGCATGCCTCGGGAAAGGCAGCACAAACCTTAGACATGCCTTTTTCACACTCAGATGAGGTGCGGCCGGTCACCAAGCGGATAGAAACGAGACAGCAAGAAGCCATTGCCACCAAAAAGTAGCCCGAGACTTTGAGCCCTCAGGAGACGTGCGAACAGGATGGTGTGTGCTGACCCAGTCTCAAAGCGCTCGTCTTAAAAGAATCCGGCTCTGATCCTGGATCCGCCGAGGTTCTTGTGCAAGCCACTTTGCCAGATGGTGACACCGAGCACTGATCCAGTTGACCATTACGCCAGACATGCACTCGAGCGCGCACCTAGGCAATCCCTGATAAAGCACAGCACCATCGGATCTGTTCTGTCTGTGGCACATTAAAGCCAAGGCTCACAAGTTCTTCGGCTCGACAACCAACCATGACACATTGCCCCATATTCCTCGGTACGTCTGGGTAACTTTTGTCTTGGTTAAAGTTTGGCCGCCAGAATTTGCAGAGCTGCCCCTAACCTGGACAAGCCACTCGAAGCAAGGAGCCTCGGAGTCTCATGTGTTGAAGGAAAGCCTTCTGGAAGCTGAGCTCCAAATGCTGCGTCTGCAGCATGCTGCAGCCAAGATGCCGACTTGCAGCTGGAGCTGAAGGTCGAAATATGCACGGTGGGTTTTTGCCACAAGGATGAGGCCAGAGCTGGGCACATCCAAGCCTCAGAACATGAGAGACGTGGATGCACTATGGCATGTCAGTGCCACTCTGGGCGGCTCCCAAGCCTCCGAGGCCCAGGCGGTGGAGGAAGCCCCGAGTTGCCGCCAGATCACCCAACACTGGAAACTGGCGGAGAGGGTACTGGGCTTCCAGATACTCTCCCAGGGACCCGACACCTCAAAGCAGACCGCAACCCTTCAGTGCTTGGCGTACCAACAAGAACGAGTCAGGCCAACTTTCACCAGCCACTGTTTCGCTCGGTTTCTCCCGAGTCGACGGACCAATATGGCGGCTTGCAAACCACGAGCAGCTCCTGTACAAAATCAGGTCGAGGCTACAGTCATTGGGTTAGCCAAGCGCATGCCGAGCAAGGCACCTCGCTCTCCAAGGGAACCAACAGCTCGCGGGAGCTTGTGCTCGGCAGCAGGCCTAAGATCCGTGTTGCTGGCTGCCTCGTGCGCTGCCAAATCTGCCAACCGTCTCCGCTTGGACTTCTTGCACAGTTACACCTCTCCCAGGCCTTGCCATCGCCACGGACGCAAATCTCAGAGCTCTCGCTGTAGCAACCAACATCCTGTATCAGCCATGCATTGATTGTCACCCCAGCTTCATGTCTTATCTTTTTGACTATACACAAAATACCACAACCTACGGCCTGGAGACATGAAATTCCAACGCTACCCCCCTAAAAGTCCTGGACTGCAAGCAGCCAAGGTAGTTACAAGCCCAGGCAGCAGTCAGAGCAGAAGAGCTGCAGTCCAACTGCATGGAAGAACTCCACCTGAGACGAGACAGCCAACCACTGACTCCAAACTCTAAACGATGATTGTCCTTCCATTCCATCCACCAGAAGCGTGGACTCTATCTGCTTCCACCAAGACACGTACCCCGCTCACAGGAAGCCACCATGTCCGCCAGCTGTTTCATCATCTCCTTTTCGCGGGAGATGTGCGCGGGGGAATACGTGCTGTCATGTCCCCAAAATCACCCCTCAGCTGCAAGGCTCCATATCTTCGCTTGTCATCTGGATAGCATCATTTGCTGCGCGGTCAGCTTGCTGGTTGCAGGCCGCACTGTTGCGCGTGAGACAAGCAGCCCGGGGTACAGGAATCTCGCTCCCCGTAGGCACGCACTATCAAAGAGCATCTTTCTCCTAGACGAGGCCATGCTCACTCAAGCCTAGCTACTGTAGGATCCGGACCACAATCGGGGAAGCAACAATGGCAACAGCTCGGCTCGTTGCGTATACTGATACCGTTTCACCTTCGTGCTTTCGGCTTGCAGTCCGGATCCGTGACCGCGCGGCAAAACACATCTTACCGCAATGCGGCTTGCAAGCTGCAGGAGGGAACCTGAATCACATGGCAATGGCACTGTAGTTTCTTCCGGCCACTGAGATCAACATCCTGCTTTGAAACCGATAGCGTTCGTGGCTTAAACGCCGGAGCACGACACACATAATTGCTCGTCCCAGCAACACCACAAACTCGCCGGACTTTGCCGCTGCGCCGGTGTGGATCAAAGCCCTTGCATAGCTGCGAACAAGTCCTGCCACGGCGGCCCGCGCCCGTACTAGTCAAGGTGTCTTCGGTGTCTGAGATGTCTGCTAGCTGCTAGCCCCAAGTTGTCACAACGTGGGCATAGCAAGGACAAGGAGGCCTGTGTAGCACTGCAAAAGCTTCTTCACGGCACTGGTCTGAAACCTCAGAGGCGGACATTCAATCAGAACTAGACCGTTCGGGGTTTCATGTTGCGCTCACTGCTGATGGCAACGTACCAATGCCTGTGCTGCATGTTGCTCAAGCCGAAAGCGCCGTTCTATCATTCAAATGCTTGGTTCATGGCATCGTCGCTCTCCCGCAAGAGGCAAGGATCTGCGAGAAGGAGGTCCCCTTGTCCCGTCTCAAGCCCTTGGTGCAGAAGCGAAAGCAGCGCCCTAGCGTCTAGATGTGTTCAGATGCAATGTTTGGGGTCCCGGTTCTGTGACAGCTGAGCTGCCCTGCAGGTCGAAGGGAACGGTGCGGCCACCGGTCTGCCACGCCACATAGTGGAAGAAGGTTTGGGCCAACTCGTGATAATCTTCCGTACCATCCAACATAAACTTTGTTACGTCGGTCGACGGGTAATCCATGATGACCACATAAGAGTCCTGCCGTCATCCCTCCGCATCTGCTAGGAGGCTGGGCACAAAAGTTAATGCGGCAGCCTTTCTTATCTTTCCTTCATTTCCCACTTACTTACATTCCGTAAGGCATCCGCTTTTTGTAGCGAGCACTTTGGTTTCATGTGACCAATAGTCTAGGGACACCGCAACTATCGATCATTGCTGCCTTGCGCTTTTCAGCAACCCAGCTCCGAGAGCGTTAACTGTGTGATCTTGCTGTCGAGCACGCGACAGCCCACAGGCGCGCAGATCTTGACTTGAGGGGCTTCCCCTCCACCTGCAGAAACCACGCGGGGAGAGATTTGCAAAACTTGCCAAGGGAGATTTGCTGCCCGGCAGCCATCAGCCAAAGCAATCTCTGAAAGGTACTGGTTGAAGTTTGCAGCGTGCCTGTCACGATAGGTGCGCTTCCACAGGCGAAGGTTGGCCGACTCTTGCCAAGGCACTGGATCAGCTCTTTGCTGTCGTGCAACGCCAACATCGTGTGAGCGAGGGTTTGCTCGCTCAAGGATGCACAAATATCTAGCAGCACATACCTCAGGTTCCAGGCCCGATTCTCGCCAACTGCAATGCAATATGCTCTTCGAACTTCGAAGTGACTCAATGACATTTGATGCCTGATTGTAGAACCCTGGAGGCAGACATCTGGATATGTTCCGCGTGTTCAATCCGCTTGTTCAAGCCTGGGCACCTGGAGGTGCCTTCCACTCGCGCCCGCATGAATACATGGGGCATACACGCTCTCTCCTTACCAGCTCATTTCAGATTTCCAAAACTGCGATCCCAAAACCAAATAAATAATTTCCATCGGCCCTGATCTCAAATTCAGACTCAGGTACTCGCGTCTCCAGAAAGGCAGATTATTGTGCGAAGGCAAGATTCCGTGGCAGGCCATGTGAAGGGAGGCTTTCCCCCCGATTGGACGCGCCGCGCCATGCTGAAGCGCGACGCAAACTGGGAGAAAGCTCCTTGGCTGGGAGCACATCCAAACCTGCATCGACCTCAAAAAAGCAAGAGCTCGGTCTTTCTCCAGGCATCCCAGAGTTTCGATGCCCTCCAGGATGACTTCGTCCGTCAGCCGGAAGGGATTTCCATGCACTCCTGGGCCGTCCTCCCAGGTGCCATGCGGTGACATCTGGAGACGATGCTTAGGCAAACTGGGGGGCAGATTACATGAGGTTAAGCCACACTATCTGCTCAGATAAGCTTCCCGGATTGGAGCGGCATCGATGCGAAGCAGCAGCTGTGGCCCATACTGCTGGGACAGTGCTGATGAAAGCTCTTCCTCATCCATAAAGGCGGCATCCAGCACATTACGACACACGGAGATGGCAGTCCCCATCTTTGTGGGGACCAGGGGCTACACGGGGGCTTCGTGCCGCGTGAGCCAGATGGCTCTGCATGGTCACATCAAACACCGCCGAGAGGAATAGTGTTTTCCTAGTGACAGTGCACTAGACCCGTGTGCTACCGATGCTGGGGGCAGCAAGCGTTGCACAACACGTCTTGGCAGTCTTGGTTGCAAATAAAGAGTCTGACGTGCTTACACACTGCCGCTCGGAGTCCTTCTGCAAAGGGAGAAGCAGGTCCAAATCCCACACCTGGTAGGGAAAAGAGCCAACCGCACAACACAGCCTGCGTGGCACGTTGAGGTTGTTGAGGCTTTGAGGTATAGTGCCGCCTCGAGATTTGCCAGCGCCCATGCCAGATGGCCAAGCTCACGCCAAGTCAGACGCCCTTGTGAAAGCAGCTCCCTCGACATGGTCCTGGTACATGTCATTTCTATGGAGCACGAACAGATCCAAGGAGCTCGAAACGTCCTGATGCTAGAGACTCGCAACACCGGAGCTCCCCCAAACCATCGCAACATCATATCGTAACTTCTGCCGAGCGACAGAAGATGCGAGAGGACGGCCGTTTCTGCAAAGCCCACCGATGACAAGCACCAAACCTCAGGGAGTGAGAAGTGGTCTCTGATGCACAACCCGCCCGTGACATGTGCCAGAATGTCAGCATACAAACATACTAAGATATACTAGCCACAGTTCAGGCCGGGGCACGAGCAGCACGATTTCTTGCGGCTTCCTTACAGGGTTTTGTTGGGCGTGCCTTCATGTGAAACTCGCAGATGCAGCGGTTCAGGAGGCCTACTCTTGCGATGATTTGCGATGGCAAACGGCATGTCAAAGAGCGCTCTGACGCACACCACTTCATCCGAAAGTCGCTCGAGCAGTTGAGACTGGTCCGCAGGCGGAACGTAGAAGCTGAACATCCTCTCAGGGATATGTCGACGGCCGCAGTAGAAAGAACGACACGCTGTGCAGCGCCTCCGGCAGCAGAGAAGGCTGCTGGGCGAGCCTCCGGGTGCAGACACAGACTAAGCAACACCTCCAGAGACAGGCATCAGGTAGCCTGCGCAGGAGATTTTGGAGCGTTCCATCTTCCACTCCGCCTGAGGCACAGCGGGGCAAGCTGCTAGCCTTCACGTAAGACACCTGTCCGAACCGATCTTTGTCTTAGAGACCACGTTTTGCCCACTTCTGCAAGAGCGCCTGTCGGATTTTTGCCAACAACCTGCAGGGACCACTGCCACTGTTCCTGGGTCCAGGCACATGTCCGCTCAGCCACCCAGAGACATCAGACATGAGGTATAACTACATGGGGGTTCCATGGTCCTTGCTTCACGCCACCAAGCCGCAGCACCGTCGCAAGCCATCCTCGTGGAGCCCAGACTGATCCCATCATGCTGCAATCCTCGCATGAAATCTCAAAATATTGCTGCTCATGATTCTAATTGCCTCAACCTGCACGACCAACAGCAAGGCTAAGGCACTCTGCTGGGGCATGGCCCACAGAAGCTGAAGCACAACAGCCCATTTCTTTGCCTAAGCTTTCTTGCACGGACGCATCTCATTGCCGAGACTGAACCGTCTCTGCTTCCGAGCAACCTTCTCGCATGCGTGCATGGCTGCATTGACAGCGATAACATTCCTGACACGCATGCCGAATGACGAAAACCTCTCAAGTGTCCGTGTGTGCTGTGTGGTGTGGTGCCTTCCAAGCTGCCAAGCATCAGCTGCAGCAGAGACGCGGCCATGCCTGTGTACAGAGCCAGAGCTGCCTTCGCAGGCTGCACGGAAGCAACTGAAAACGGTAGAAGGGCAGATGCTGTAATCCCTGTATATACTCCACAAGCGTTGTTCCACATGCCAAGATGCCTGCCACTGACCGGAGCGCGCACATGCACTGATAGCCGCGGACACGCTGATGTTGTCTGGCCTCAGGTCCTGCAATTCGTGCTTGCATGATGACTGGCACAGCTTGTTGGAGCCTGCATGTTAGACGTCCATACCTACACGGTGCCGTCGCAACTGGTGGAGAGATGATCCCGTGTGCCATCTCTGCACTCGGCAAATGTTAACAGAGTTGTTCTCATCTGGCAAGGCTATCCTCAGCAACAGGAGCACAAAAGCAGCTTCAGCCACTTTCTGAATGCTTTGAAAATATTACAGAGACGAATGCTTCTTACACAATATGGCCTCTTAAGCATGCTGAGACTAAACAATTCCGGGAAGAGTTGCAAATAGCTGCAGGCTTTGAAGGAATCTGGCACCGCAAACACAAAGCGGGAAGACGTGAGTTTCGGCATGAGCTCATACCTGACGCCGTTGTGTTAATGCAATGCACGCAGGAAATACCCAAGAACTTATCAGGTTCGGCATAACTCATGGGTTGGACCATGGAAAGCCAATGTGAGTGAACCATGGACACTCTGGCCCCGTTGCAAGCTTTCCAATCGCAGCTGATAGCAAAATGATTCGTCAGTTCTTCATGATGGGTTGTCGTCGAGCTCTCACACACTCCGAGGCTCTCTGGCAAATGACACACAATTACTCAAGGCTTCCCGAGGCCCATCAAGAACATCTACAGTGCAGCCGGGGGAAGCGAAAACGAGCAAGACACACAAGAAGACCCAACAGCGGAGTGGAGAGCTCCAAGGTGGTCATGAGATGTGGGCCTGCTTCGCCATGTCGGAGAGCAGCACCAAGGCCATTGCCCAGCTTCCAGCACGCTCGCACGCAGTGATGGCTGAATTCACACAGATCTCATTCAGCATGCCACGTGCGGACCTTATCTCAAAGACCACCTATGCAGGAGGCCCATGATTCGCCTTCTGCCTGTCGGCTTCGGCTTTACCAAGACAGCCGAGCGTCAGCTCCGACAGGAGGGCCACTGCCATCTGCCACTCTCCAGCCTGTTTCGCTGCATGCCACACAGGAACCTCCTGCTAAAAACGGACTTTATTTCTGGTGGTGATGGGCGGGAAAGAAACCCCTGTGGCTTGCTTCTTGTCTTCCGGTACAGTACAGACATGGGTAGTCAATTCAAAGTCGTGCTTGAGACGGTGCCTTCGCACAAGCACCAATCACAGCACCGTAGGCAACGATGTCAGCACCGGGGATCTGTTGCAGCAGCTCCTGCGACAAGTCAAGATCCAAAACAGCTTCCAAAAAAATTTGGGATCCTATCAGGCCCGTTTAGATTCGAGCTCCGAACTGCGGAACCTTCGGCAGGGCTTACACCGCGAGACTGCCCTTGGTGGCTCCAGTGACTGCTTCCAGCGCCCCAGGGGCTCCAAGCCAGAGACCATCGCCGTGTAGGAGATAGCATCCTGCCCAGGTTGTTCCCGATGTTCAGCGCAAGCCGCTAGCTCTCTAGCCCTGATGTGGGTCTAAGTTGTTGGAATGTCAATAGTCAGTAGTACAGTAGCAGTAAAGAGTAGTATGGCAGCCATGCAAAACCAGAGTTTGGAGCTTGGGGCTGAAGCCCTGAAGGGGGGGGGGGGCTCCTAAACCCCTTTTTGCAACGGCCTTGTCAGATCTCGACCGGGCTCCTAAACCCCTTTTCAGCACGGACTGAGGTGCCGGCCAGCGCCCACGCAACCCTCACCCCGTCTTAAGGCAAGAGCGCGAAGGAAAAGCTGTTGATGACAACTGACGGA
>CAJNDV010035551.1:334434-349005 GCA_905221635.1 Symbiodinium sp. CCMP2456
CGATGTTGCTGCCATAGTAAAGTCTGAAAAGGAGAGCACACCCCACTGAAGATATCATGTACGTCACTGCTGAGACAGAACTGTATGACCCAAGGAAACCACAGCATGGTAAGAGCGGACTCCCATTCGTGTAGCTAAACCCCTAAACCCTAAACCCTAAGCCTTACGTCTGGCTGGCTGGTTCTCTCTCCTCTCTGTGTCTCCTCTATCTTGCCTGTCTCTGTCTCTCCTCTTCCGGGGCGTCAGTTTGTAGTAGCAGTGTCTATTCCCCAACAGTAAAGCGGGACGGGAATTTAGGACTATTGAGGGGTAGTGTGTGGTTGTGTGCAGGCCGAGTTTTGCTCAATTGCCGGGGCCATTACTAGTCACGAGCTCACATTACAGTCGCTGTCATTCACTTAAGCTCAAGTTTGCATGCAAGATTGAGATCAAGATGGATCTGAACCTTGCGATGGGTTCTCGCAAGAAAGCTCTGTCACAATAACTCATCTCAGACTCAGCTCACATGAATGGGAAAAATGGACAAGATCGCAACAAGGAAACACGACAGCCAAAGGCAGCCTGCTCCAGCTTCTCTTGTGCCATCCTGGCAGGAATTACCCCGACATCCAAGCCTGCACTAGGGACCGTTGCCAGGACAGTTCGACTCGCTGACTGCACGGTTCGCTGTCCAAGCCCTTCCGTTCGATCCCGCGCGTCCCACCCAACCTCGTAAACAGATCCAGCACACTGAGCCACGACTCTGCTCGTGCTGAAGCTGTCAAGCCCTAGGCCCGACAGGTTTGAGGGCTCAAAGGTTATGTTGCAGGTTGATTAAATCGCATGCCCAGTTGCAGTGCTTACCACGATACCGTTGTGCTGCAAGCTCCGGGCCTGGCGATGCCAACATCAACAAGATTTTCGGGCAAGGTGGACACGAAGCACAGTTTTCTTTCGCGCCGGACTTCGGGCGCCTTCATGCTGAGAAGCATCTCCATGGCCCATTTCCAGTGATGCCGCGTTTGCGTACATGCACGTATGGCTGCCGCGTGCGATGCGCTGCCTGACACCACTGCAATCGCACCGTGGAATGCAACAAAGCAAGATCGAAAACTGACTCGAAACACAAAGAGCAAACAAACGACGACCCTGATAGCAGGCCGACCCAACGTTTCATTACGAGCCGTCAAGCGGCTGGCCACCACACCTTCGCTCGCTAGCCTCGTGAGGCACAGCACTGGCAGGAAAGCTCCACTGACGTGCTCAGCAGACTGATGTATACTGATGTTTGCAGCATATTGCAGTAAGTTTTATCAGTCTAAGGAGCTGAGCCAGGATATGCACTGCACTTGTCCATGCGCCACCATGTTTGCAAGCAGCAATCGCCTCGCAAGCCAATGCAAATAGCTCGGCTTAGTAAGGCTTTCCCCGGTAGTGCCTTTAAATGAAGCATCGTCCGAGGTAAGTCCCAGGGATGCAAAGCTAGCAAGGCTGCTGCGCTTCTTGGAAGGGGCGCCCATGCAGTTCAGAAATCCATGCAATGACACGAATAACTTGTAAAGTTCGTCGCTTCGAAGTGTGCTTCCTAGCGACTCTTCCTCCGGCCAATGTCCCGGGCATCTTTGATAAATCCGTCTTTACATCCAGCATCCAGCTGAACTTCACTGCTTGGGCTGTGTTTCTGAAAGCAAGGGAAGAATTTTCTAACTTGTGATGCGGTGTTCACGTGCACCAGTTCGCACTTCTGGACACACATGCTTCCAAGATGCAAATTTACATGCCAGCCTGGTTTGGCTTCTGCCCAATACTTCGCCGAAACTACTGCATACTCTCTGTGCGTGGGCATATACCGGTCTATGTGCAATTTCTATGTTAACTCGTGAGAGTTAGGAACAGCTACGAAAAAACTAGCTCTACAACACTCAACACACACACCCAAAGCGCCAACCCGGTGCAAGAATGTTTTGAACATGTGGCTAGCTTGCTGGCTACAAGTAGTAGCAGCCAGCCAGCTATGTGGGTAGCTGCTGGTTGTTATTTCATGAGTTCATGAATCAATCAGCAAATTAGTTTATCATCTAGGAATCTAGGTAGAGAGATGACTCACTAGTTGGCTGCATCAAACACAAGTAGCTGGTCACCCGGTAAGCCAGTTTTGCGGACAACTATCTGTTTATCACTCATTCTTAACATTGTCGCATACTCGTAAAGCAAAGATTAGAAAATCCTACTGAAATTCAGACTGCAAGAGCACCTTGCAAGCTTGGGCTCCCACTGCATTGTATTGAAACAAGGTCGCCTGCACTTTCGATCTCTGCACTGACCGGAGCCTGCACGTGCAAAGGTTTCGGGGCAGTTCACCGACCCGCATGTAACTGGGCGTGGTCAGCATTCTTCATGCACGCCAAGGGACAGCTGCGTGCAGGCGGCCTGCCGGCCATCCATGGCCACTTTGCAGAACTTTCCCCATTTCTGCAGCCAACACCCCTGCTTCTACTCACAGCAACTTCAAGCGGGTGCTCTACTAGTAGCAACAGGAAATCCAAGGTCGCTTGAGTTGTCGTCACGTCAACACGTACCAGGCTAAACCTGTGCCTAATCAGCAAGCTTTGGGTGAAACTCCTGTTGAGAGCATCACGCATGAAATCGGTCAACTGATCAGCAAAGATTTAACCATGAAACAAGCTTACCGGGGCCTGGGGTCTCAGAAACATTAACATGCTGGAAGCCCTGCTCCGGCATGATTAAGCGGACGTCAGTGTCGGCGCCCAGCTTTCTGTCAAGAAAGCAATGGTTTTCGGCAAGCTGTCAACCTGATTTCCTGATGCCTTCTGTGGCCCTGCCAGAAGGAATGCTCGAATCCGCTGGAATTCTGGCTGAAGCCCCCGGCGACCTGCGATACTCCGTGTCTACGGGCTCTTCGAAAATGGCGGCCTGAACGCAAAAACCGATCGATGACTCCTACAGTAGCTCTCACGAGGAGAAGGCAAGCAAAGATCCCCTTCCAACGGCGCAGTTTTCCGTAGTATCAATACTAAACACGTCCCACTTACAAGCTGGGATGGAGAGCTCAGCCTCAAGCATCCAATAATCCCTTGCTTCCACTTCAAAGAACACAACTGTAGTTGAGCAGTCAGATCTGCAGCCAAACGCACGACTGAGGAGGTCGCGAGTTCCACCCAGGCTCCCAGCTCACTCCAGCTGACCTCTTGCCCTTCGACTTTTTCTGCCCGGCACGGCCAAGCTACGACACAGCGATTTCTGTGTCAAAGCTCAAAGCCTGTCACAGGACGGCCAGGCCTACACGGTGCAACCTGGGCGCACGAGTTCAACAGCATCCAGCTTCTGAAATTCTTTGTTCCAGGCCTGTAACAAGCTAATCCGTTCATCGTGGGCCCTGCGCTTGTGCAGATTCGTTAGCCTTGCCAGGCCTTCTCGGCCAAACAAACGTACGGGGGAGAAGCTTCTGAGTTGCCCCAGCTGGAAGATCCGTTCAGTGCGAAGACAGAGTCTGTCAGTCGTCGGAAAACCTCGTCAAACCTCCTTTCCCCGTACAGCGTTGGCAGCATTCTGTTTGCTGCCATGCTCCGAACTTGCTCTTGCAGTTGGGCCCAATCGGACAAGTTGTCGCCCTCCGGCTGCAGCTGCTGGAGATGGTGCCAGTAGTCGACGAGCATGGCAGCCAGGTGGGCGGCCGCATAAGCTTGCTGCTGCGCCTCGCCCTGTTGGTCCACCAGTGGGCCTATATTTTCCTGCAGCAGGAAGGCAAGAAAGTGCTGGGAAAGTGCATCGGCTACGCTCTCGTCTTCAACTGCTTCGGAATCCGTCTGCCAAGACCGCTCAGCATCGGCTACGTACATCTTCCATGCCTTGTCGCCAAGTTTTTGGTGCGTCGCAGTCGTTACCAAACTGGCTAGCGGGGGTTTTGTGATGTCTCGGCTCCAGCAAGGGCTTGGGCCTCGCAGTAGACGTGGCACAGGGCTGAGCGGCCACTGCTGTGCCAAGGGCCCAAGGCTCCAGCCTGCTCCACGCTGCCCACGATGTTGGACGAGGATCTTGAAGGAAGCCCAGGGATCCTGCTCTGGTGTCAGGTACCAAGCCTGCAAGGAAGGGCTTTGGAGGCCTCCGGCTCGTTCCAACAAGTGGCCAAGCCCGTAGCCAAATGCAAGCTCTAGCAGCCAAATGGGTCCATATGCCTTCTGCGTCCAGCCCCACTCAGCACCTGCCATTGCCACCTCGGTAAAGTCCACAGATGTCGTGAGGTCCTGGAGTCCGGGGCATTCCAAGTGAGAGACGAGAGTGCATACATCAAGGAACTCAGCCCTGGCATCCATGATGTGGATCCCATCGTAATGAGGTCGGATGGCAGCGAACCAGAGAAGAGCATCTGCATCGGCACCATAGTCTAGGGTGACGAGGAAGCCCTCGTCCAGCAGCTGCGCGGTCTCCCGCACGAACTCTGCCTCACCTGGACGCAGGACAAGCTTCAGGTGGGCTGCCGTATGGCCTGGGCCGCCCGTGCCAAACGCTGGGGCTGAGACGTCACGCAGGCGTGCGGCGTGCGCCAGGCGGGCGGCGTGGCGTCGCCGCCAGGGCGCCAGCTCACGGCAGCGCTCCGGTGTCAGCGCCAAGTAGATCTCTAGGCTCCGCAGGCGGCCCGGGAAGTTCGACGCATCGAGATCCGTATTGTTGGTGTCGACGCCGAATAGCAGCGCTTTCTCCACTTCGGAGCCTTGTTGCGCGGCCATGCGGCGCAGCTGGCGGTAGCGATCCTTCGTCAGTGGCACTGTGTCATTGGTCGAACGCAAAAGGGACCGGTACTGCTTCACAAGGTCACGCTCGCCATGTTCATCGCGATGCTCCACCTCTGCTTGGTACAGCACTTCGTGGTGATATTGGAGAGCAGAATTCATTGCCAAAACGAAGGGAAAACAGCACACGAGCATCGGCGCGCATTGCCACCGCTCCTCTGCCGTGAGGTCCTCTGCCACGGCAAGGACCACACGGCGCATGGCAGCAGTGGAGAGCAATCCACAGTAGGCCAGCTGCCCCTCATGCCGTATCACCTCGACGGAGTCAGAGTCTGCCAGCTTGATGAGGGCTTCTGTGTCGATGGTGTGTGCTACATAAGCCTCCCGGTATGCGCTGCACTCACCACAGCGCCTCTTCGAGGGTGGCCGTGACAGGCGCCAAACCAAGCGCAGCCTCACCGGGTCAAACTCGTCCAGGAGCTCGTTGGAGAGCAGGATTCCAACGACGGGAGCTCCGGGAGTGCCTTGGGAGCCCATCTCAGCTTCCAGCGAAGTTCGCAGTGAGGCAGCCCGACGGCCGTCCGCAGCGAGCACAGTAAGCTTGCTTGGCACGAACTCTCCCGCAGTAGCAGTCTGCGCCGAGCGCATGGCCTGAGAGCGCTCCGCGATAATATAACGGGCCATCGACTCGTAAAACTCGCCGTGGGCATCTCTCGCGCGCCGCAGAACGTCTCGGGCTAGCATGCCTGTCCCTCCGCCGAACTCGGTCACCACAAATGGCTTGGGGCTGCCCATGGCAGCCCACATGGCGACAAGACGATCGCAAAGGGCATGGCCGAAATGGGGACTCAGTGACATCGGCAGAGTCGTGTACGAGTTAAACCATTCCTGTCCTCCGACCCCGGCATCATTGAGGCCATCCACGTGGAGGATACGTCCCGTTGAATAATAGCCGAAGTCCGGGCCGTATTGGGCGTCTGTGTAGAGGTCCTGGAAGGAGTAAAGCTGCTCTGTGGAGAGGTGCGAATTCCATGTTCTTGCACGACCGATCAAGCAAAAGACCCAAAACCACAGGGATGCATGGTCCATGGCGGCATGGTGATTGTCACCAGCAAGCTGCGATCTTCACAGCCGCTGCACAATGACGCAACGATTTCACTGATTGAGAGGTACGGGGTTAGAACCGCTCAAAACTCACACTTGCCCATTTCGGGAAACCTGAATGAAGTCCACTGCTCCCGCTCACATAGTGCACCCGGGATTGTTCATGTCTCATCCTGTGAAGCCGAGAAAGACCGATTTCACAAGACTGGACACTGCCGTCGAGCCTTGGATTCTTTAAGAAACGTGTGCTGCAGCTGTGCTTGCTACGGAAAGTATGGTCGATAAACCCACCACTAAAGATCGGAGCATCGTGGGTCATGCTGCGCACGTCCACGGCAGAAGCTCTGACAAAATTATGTGCTCGAACTGTGTGCGAACTGGCAGCCATTTATCGGAATTACGTGTTTGCACTGTGTCCGAACTGTGCGTGCACTTGATGTTTGGCCTTTGAACAGTACGGACATGGGAGACAGTTGCTGGGTGCGCACCAGGTCTAAGACTCTGGCATAGGGTGCGTAAACGTCCAGCTGCTGAGCCTGTCGGCCAAATCGCTGCCAAAGCTTAAACATTTGTCCCAGGCCATGCTCGCGAAGCGCGAGTGCGCCAACGAACCCTCAAGTAGAAGATTCAGCGATGAGCCTTTTGAGGCCTCTCATGGAATTCGCGCAGGAAGGTTCGATCTCTGACCGTCAGCCTAGGGGGAGGTGGGGACGGTGCACTTTCTCGATATCGATGAGAGACTGCTTCTGAGAGCGCAACGTGCTCCTAAATGATGGCACGGAGGCTGTTTTGTGCATGTACTTCAGCTCCTTCAGTCAAACGGGGCGCTGCACGTCACAATGTTTCTGAATGACGTGTTCGGGGGACCTTGGGATTCATCCTGGCGGTTCTCCGCACATCCTGCAAGCGATCCAAAAGCCAAGACTGATTCTTCAAGACCACGAAGCATCACATGGCAGTGCCTCACCAGCCTGAATTTTCGTTAGATGATCATCGAAGAGACGCTCCTGCCAGCCGAAGCTGCCGGGCTGAGGTTCATGTTGCATCTTATCCTTCTGACTGCCTCTTTGAGGATCGCCTCTTGGAGTGCCCATGGATTTGGCGCTCCTAGCAAGAGCTCACGAGCCGATAACAAAATGCCTACAAACTAGCCAACCTTCAGCCTGTCTTCAATAATTCGGCAAAGCATCGCAGGTTCCGAGGATCACAGCATTAGAGTCATTGGTTTACATTTTATCCCTCTCGCTCTGCCATGAAGAGTACATGCGAACGTTTGAAGTGCAAGTAAGCAGCATGATCCTACCACCGTGAAGCGCGAGCTAAAGACCACACGAGCTCAAGTGCACCCATGACGGGAGCTGACTTACAGGCGGTTCCTGCGCGCATGGGCCGTGTCTGCACTTTAACAGCTGGCCAAGACTAATCCGCAATGATATGCTGTGCTAATCCGTGCTAGACTATGAACATGCCCTGCTGAGAGGCGACATTGGCAACCGTGTGCACTGCACGTGCGATGACCAAGCAAGGCTTTCTTAAGTAAGGGCACAAGAGCAGAAGCCAGAAACACTCAGTATCCTGCGGCAAAGTGCCTGGTGTGTGTGTGTGTGCGCACTTTCTGCACACTAACTACTTCCATGTGACTGTTGGCTGGCAGCAGATAGCCTGAACCAGCAAAAGCTGCAGCGAAGTACAACTACTGCAGGCTTTTCTTATGCTCCTCCATGTTTTAAGTGAAAACATGCCGTGGAAGTCGTTGGGACCTGGAAATCAGTTTGCCATGTGTTTCAAGACGTGAACCTGGCAGATGTTGCTTGCAATTGCTTGCATCTAGAGGCTTTCGCATCAAGACTCTATTGGACTCCATTGATCACTGTTGCCACTGGGTTCCGTTCAGAAACACAAGTAGCCCGATGCACCCACATGCCAAGCCACCAATGCTTCGGTCTTAGAGTTCCTTGTCGGCCTTATCAGGACCATGGACCACAAAGCCAAACCAACACTGCGAAGCGGAGTCCCTGCACAACATTTAAAACGACCTTGGGGTTTTCTCCGGTTTTGCACACTGTTCACCATCGGTCATTTACTAGTGCCCAGATTTCTCTCTATGCTTCGCTTGCACGAAGGGATGGAGTTTCTCTGTTTCTCTTCGCGAAACCTATTATACCTGGAATGTGCCGTTGAGCAGCAAATGCACTGCTCGTTGCCATGATTTTGCCTCCGATTCCGCTGAATTCGAACCAATGGCCCTCAAGCCAAACGCTGTCCCAAGCAGTGAGCCATCAACCTGCATGGCGGACAGTCTTCGCGCCATCTTTCCCTTTGAGAAGTCAGGCGGACTGCACAGTAAAGCATTAAGAAAAACACATTAAACTACTAAACACTTGTATTTCGCGTACCTGCGTGAAACTATAACAAATTGATTCTCTCCGTGGCCGCCGGCTCCCCACCTCACAATGCCGAGGCAACACCAGGACCTCTTGCAACAAGGCTCCGGGCTCCCGGCCTCAGAAGATGACCCACTAGAGCCCCAACATCTTATCTTTCTCCTGGCAGTTTCGGTGGGAATTGAGGGCCGTGAAGGGTTGTCGAGCTTCGCCCTCAGTCCTGCTGTATGAACTGGAAAATGGCAGTCGCGGTGTCTTGGCTTTCCTGAGCATCTGAGGCGCCACATTGGCACATGCACACGATGCACACGCACACCATGCCATGTCGGTTTTTTTTTCTCGAACTTGAACCCCATGCCATGAAACGACTTGGGCATCCATGGCTCCAGATTTCTGTCTGGATGCCATTGAACCAGCAGCCTCTTGACTGCTGCCTTCTGGTCTGCTTTGCTCTCATGTCTCAGCGATGACAGCTGTGCACGGACAGAGTCCTGCAACAAGACCGGGTACAGCCTTTGCAACCGCATTCGTGCCCTGTTTACTGTACAGACATGTGTTCAATGTCCTGAAGGACCTGATGAGGTCTGCTCACACGGTCTGCTTGCACTGCCTTTGCTGGAGGCTGCCAACCTGTGAGGGATTGATCTTCTGAAGCGGAAAACGGGCAGCTAGACTTTTGCAGTTCCCGGCATGACGTTGATGACCTTCGAAAACTTGGTGCTTCCATGTCACGGACGCAAGGAAACCAGTGACGAAGTTTCACATCGAAGCAATTAAGGTTTTGCACTTGGGGTTTCGAGTTCAGCACCGTTTGGACAAGCCTAAGCTAGCATGGCATCGAAGCCAACCACAGTCGGCTAAAAACCTTTCAGCCCAAAATGGCCACTCCGACTCCGCCAGCAATTTGCCTCCAAAACGAAAGCCTTCCTGAGCCGCCCGTGCACATCTGGGACTGTCACCTGGCGGACGTGATGTGCGATGTCAACATTACATGGAAGACAAAGCTACAAGAAATGTGGAGCTAATCCGTGCTGGACCTTCAGGGACGCTCTGTATGCTATGTGCCCGGTGACACCACCCAATCTCGTGTTGAGAACGGTGAAGCTCACTGTGTGACATCAGACAGCAGAAGCTGTGTGCCCCGTTTCGTTTGGCGCGGCTCATGCGTGGAAATACTGCAAGTTTGCCTGGCCCTGGAGCTTTCTGCACCATGCCCCGCCTGCAGACCCTGACTTCCGGATCGGTGTCTTCATACCAGCAGAGGTTGCGCGCGGTGGGGTCGCATCATATTTCCTGGAACACACACGCCCAAGCACACACAGTACCACAGCACCATGACAGCAGCCCTTGCTGCTGCGAACTTGGCCTGCTGGCGGCAGCAGCGCGAAACAGTGGCTCCGGTGCCCTGACACATCACCACACAAAAACTTCTGGATTCGACATGATTCGACGACGCGACGATTTTACGATTTTTACAAATTACCAGACTAAACAAACTACCCTGCGCAGCATACATCCCATGTGCAACAAGCGGCTTCGATGTGGCGGGCTTGTCTGTGAACAACCGCGATGCTGCAGCGCTGGTCGCTGCACGACCACGTTCACGCTCACGCCGTGCAGCCTCCCCACAGGGATGCAACATCGTCTATCAGGTTCAAGAAAGAACAGCTGAAATCGACCATGCACACTTGATCAGGCATCCACCTCGAACAAAACAACCACTATCTGAATCTTTCTCACATCCGAAAACGATATTGAATATTGATGGCACGAATTCCTACCAATCCCCGGACTTCCCCACTACTTCAAAACTATGCGCCAGTTGTTCGCATGAAGCACACAGCAAAAACTGCCAGCACCTGCATTCGATGAGCAATCCGCGTGATGTCGTCTTGGACTTCGTCCAAGCATCGAGACAAATGTTCGTTGCGCAAGTGCACCTGGCTGCAGTTGCCACTTAAAGACTTGGGGTTTATGTGGTTTTGCTCCAGCCCGCATAGATGTTGCCTATCCCTCGCCTCTTTGGCAGCTTGGTCAACATACGCAAGTCCCCGATTCACTTGCCTCACACATGGTCCAGCGCATGCCACGAGTCTATGTCGAAATGCCGCAGAACTCATATAGTCATGCGCACCAGCAGACGCAACCTGCGGAAGAGGTCGTCGCGCATCTGCACATGGAGTCGACGACGTGGTGATGACGAACTGCTCGGGGAACTGGTCCTGTGCTTTGACATGTCGGGGCAATCAGCATGTACACTGTAGTCAGGTAGCTCTGCCGACGCACAGGCGGACCAGGCGGAAAAAGGCTCGGAAAAAACAGTGTGTCCGACATTGAAGGCCGTGGATTCGCGCCACATGATTGCTTTCTTGCCGCAGCTCTCTGCGTTTGCCGGAACATGTCACCGTCGGCTAATTACTTCGCGTCTTCCAGCCCGGTACTGGGCTTACTACAACACTGTTGCGGTTCAAGGTTGGCAGCTCTCGACTCAACTCTTTGTCAACAGCGGGAATTTTGTTGTTGCACGGCTGTTACCGGATCCGTCTTTGAGCCTGAGTCGGTGCCTACCTGCGCAACGTGCCGATTAGTGGCGGCATTGCCGCTGCCGCGGGTTACTCGACCCTCTCGGCGACCATCGGTTTGCGCGTGCCACGTCTGGCGCGCTGGCAATTGCCCTCCCACTCGAGGATGCTGCAGTCGCCCGAGTGTGCCGCTGCTGACGCGCGGGTCGCACGGAACGTGCGCTGCATGGCGAGCTCAGGCGAGTTGCGCCGGGCAGTTCTAACGCAACCTACTCGCAAAATGCATACGGGGCCGATCAGCGCTCCCAGCCGCTACTACTAGGCGCAGCACTCCTCGCAGTCGCCGCCATGCGCGCCTTCACGGCATCTTTCCTGGAGCGTCCACAACGAGGCGGTCCCAGTGCAGCCTGCACATTATAGGGACGAATCGGCAAGAATGTCACTCAGCAGCAGCGGGGCGTCGCCATCGACGGCGGACGTGAAGTGCCGGAAGAAGGTGGCAGCAAAGGCGCGGGCGGCCGCGAAGGAAAGCAAGGCAGACCATCGAGAGACAATTTTGTTTTCGAACCTTTTTCCGTCTGGTCCGCCTGCCCGTCGGCGGAGCTACCTGACCACAGTACCTAACAGTACGCCTAAAGGGCAGCTCCGCCAAAAGCTCTCCCAGCCACCGTCGCTGGCGCTGGCGTCACAGGGCCGCCTCGGCAGCTCCAGCACGCGCTGCGGGTGCGCGCGTGAGGCGGCGAGCGCTGCGGATGCCGTCCAGCGGCGCCTGAGTGTGGCGATTGCTGCGGCTCGCGCCCACGCGACCAAGCGTCGGAACAGCGCAACCGCTTAACGATCGGAGCGCCCGCCGACCTCCAGGCCGAACACCACCAAACGGCGGGCTGGCTGGAGCTCGGGATAGGTGCGGAACTTGCGGGCCATGCCGGTCGCACGCATGAGACCCTGCGCGCGGGAGTCCATCTCGCCGCCCGGCGTATCGGCGTCGCTGTCCGTGCCGATCTGTGTCGGCGCAGCCGGGTCGCTCGGCGCGGCGGAACGTGAACATCACCATGCGGGCAAGCGACTGGCATGCGGCGCGTTGTCCAACCAGTGTTTTTCTGTGACCTAGCCTACCGCTGCCAGGCTCAGCAGACATCAACACATAGTGCTGCAAAAAAGCAGCAGAAGCATGTACAATACAAGGAATGTACAGGTGACGACTACGTCAGAGTCATATAAACCCTCAAGGAAGGATCGTTGTGCTTAGCAAACGCCAGCAACCAAAAGCGCATGAGCATGCGCAGGCAAAGAGCATAGAAGCGCAGAGCGCTTTCACACCACGCGGCTGGCAATCGGCGGCTGGGAAGGCGAGTCGGCGAGGATGTCACTCAGAGGTGGTACATCCCCGTCAACATTGGCCGTGCAGCTAAGGGGCAGCAGGCTGGCTGCGAAAGAACGCGCGGCAGCGAAGGAGAGGAGCGCAGACCAGCGGAGAGTAAAAGCCGAGATGGCGGCAGCGCGCGAGAGTGGTGGCGCAGACCGCGCACGGCACCGTGCCAGCAAGCGGACAAAGGTATAGCGGCCTCGGCACTCCAACCGGTGCAAAGATGAACCGCAAGAGACTGCCATCTGACAGCAAATCCACGTAGCGACGAGACTGCAAGCGTATTAACCATGTGCGCCTCAGGTGCAGAAACAGACGGCAAGTACGAAGAGCATGGATGAGGCCCCTGGGTGATCCAAAAAGGGATGGTGACCAGACCTAGTTACTGTTCATTCCCGCACGACCTATATAGAATGGCAGGCGAGATGCACGGATGCAAGAAATCCGGATGACATTGACAAAAGTGGCGAACGAAGCAACTTGTGATGCCTCAGCCCGGTGCAGGCGCAAGCCAACTCCATCAAGAGCTGGGCGCACGCAACGATGTCGCCAGCGATGCAAAATGTACACGTCACTACCCGGGCCTAAACCGAACTCGGCAGGCAATGTCACACCTGCAGACCTTACAGCAGGAAAAATTCGAGCTCCGAGGAAGGAGCTTGTTTTTTGTTCGCGCACTTTTTTCCGTCTGGGAGCTAGCTGACAGCTTACGGCGGCTCCGCCAGGAGCTCTCCCAGCGGCAGCTCTGCACCGTCGCTGGCGTCGCAGGACCCAATTGGCAGCTCCAGCAGGCTCTGCGCGCGCAGGGCGGCGAGCGCTGCGCGCGGTCTCCAGCGGTGCGTGAGCGCGGCAATTGCTGCGGCCTCCGATCCCGGGCGCGAGCGCGAGCAAGCCGGCGGAGCAGCGCAACCGCGCCCGCCGACCTCCGTTGCCACCCCCGTCGTGTCTTGAAGGATATTGCTTGCACTCGGAGGACTTGCACTGCGAACGTGTCCCAACCAAGTTCACCGACAACGGCTGCGCCGGGCGGGCGTGATGGCCAGTTGAGAAGGCGACGCCCCAACTGGCGCACACATGTCTATTCAAGCGCCGCACAGACGCATCATCCAAGAAAGCTGCACCATGCGTCAACGTGACATAGGAACGGAACAAGCTTGTGTGTGGCCTTCTCCCCAAGCCACGCACTGGTAGAATTTGCAGGCGCTCTTGGTAAGCAACCTGTCGGTCTTCTTCAACAATTTCTTGGATGCCTGAGAAAACGACACTCAAGTGACGATCCCAGAGTGGCGATGGCGCCAGTTGTGCACTCGCCGTATACTGCCCACCGGACCGGACCTAGTCGTGCCTAGCGAAGAATTCACCTCTTGCTGCGCAGGCTCGGGCTCGCACTTCCGCTGACGCCCAAGCCATGAGGACGCCTCGACAGCCTGGCGACCGCCGCTTTCCTTGCGCACAAGTCGGAGTCCTCACACATAGAGCAGGGCACCTCATCTGCCGGGAAGCAGGAGCGCTCGCCATGCTTTGCGGGAGCTCAAGCTAGACGCCCATGCCACGGACGGCCGGAGAATCGAGGTCGTTGCGAACAACCTCCCACTTTGGGGAGGCGCGCAAATCGCGATCGACACGACGCTGGTCAGCTCCATCCAACGAAACGGACTCCCGCGCGCGGGGGCTCATGCGCGACCGGCACTGGCCCTGCAACAAGCCCAGGCGCACAAGTTCCGCAAACAACCCCGAGCTCCAGTCAGGCGTGCCAGCGCTGCTGTTGACATGCGCGCGTTCGAGATGCTTTCCGTTGCCTTGATACCGCATCCCGAGCGCTGCTGCTGTCCTGAAGGGTGAACCGAAATTCGCAAGACCTACACCTACAGCAAGACCAGCTGTCTTCAACTTTTCTGGGCCAATTCCGAACGAGAAACGCCAAGGGGCTCCCCAAGCTCCAAGTGCGTCAAGCGCACGTTGCAGGTCAGCCTCCGATTCAACCAACACTACCAGATCATCTGCGTACAGCAACAAATACACACGCGGTTCACGACCTAAACTGACACCTCGGCAAGTTTTTTTTTTCCTCACGCACCTTTATCTTGCCTACTTCGTGCATCTGCGTGCCTGCTCGGCGGGTCCTGCGTCTAGACCTAGCACACCTATACGGCTACGGCGCTGGGCGCAATGGCAGGCGGCTCGGCCCTTCGGCCTCTGCCAGGTCGAGGATGCGGTCGAGGGGCGGGCCTGTCGCGCGGGCTGCATGCGGCGGTAGCGGCCACGGCCTGCCGAGGGCTGTGCTCGTGACCGCTTGCTGTACGGCGACGGAAAGTATGCTCCACCATCGTCGGGCCCACCCTGAAGCTGCAGCAGCTCGCAGTGCCGGCGGCGCTCTGCACGCGCGCACCCGAACGAGGTCCCGGAGCAGGCCGTGCGCGTCGCCGTTGAAGCGTCCGCCAACCTCACTGCCGAGCACGACGAGT
>CAJNDV010035552.1:7422-18830 GCA_905221635.1 Symbiodinium sp. CCMP2456
CTGCAAAGACTCAACGTCAGCCAAGGCGAGTGAGAAAAGGAAGGGTGCGCCGCTCTACATTGTGTACAATTGCGCGTGTGAGTTCTGCATTGGCAATACCACAACTATATCAACAACACGCTCGGTGAGGTGAGCATCTACAACATATCATCAATACCAAACCCTCACGCAGATACACAGAAGTGTTTCGCAGAAATTGCAACTAGGCACTCTTCGTGTCGTTCACTTGTGTGGACAGGCTGTCGGCTTGCTGGACGACCTAGATAAGGAGTTGAATAACTTTGCCATGCGACTCCGCGAGTGGCATCTTGGCAGGGACGGATGTCGTCGTCGGGTCAGGTGCAGGGCTTGTGCCGTCACCTTCTGAACACTCGTACCTCAAGCCTGGCCTAAGCCAAGGCAGCTTTCGTCGTTGGAAGCCCAGGTACGGGTGGCACTTTCCAGAGATGGGGAAGATCGTAACCGAAAACCTCGCTTACGCGAAGGCGGTGCGAAGCAGTTTCGAATTCCGGGCTTCGTTTGTAGGCATGGGATCCCAAGCCCTGACAGTGCCCCCTTGAGCCCGGCGTAGATAAGTGTAGCACTAGGCTCCGGTCACATCCAAGCCTGATCGAACGAGCTTTTCAGCCTCGAGCCAGAAACCGAGAGTGCTTGGGACGGTGAAGCTGGAACTGGCTTGCACCCGTGCCAAAGCGTACCACTCGGCCGAAGGCCCTCTCTGCAGAATGGACACCGCGAGCGAAGTCTGTGAACATGACACCAGATCTCCGAATCAAGGTCATAGCGCATGTCCCTAAACCCTAAACCCTAAAACCCAATGAGAGAGAGAGAGAGAGAGAGAGAGAATCGGAAGACCCCAGACTCTCCTATCGGCACAAGGGCCCTAGGCCCTAAACCCAAGCTCCAACCCCAAGCAGCTTCAATGTGAAAGTGCTCAGAGCAAGTTCCGACACACGGACGCAGGTGGTGCGTTTGATGGGCCTGAAAACTCGGGCGAAGGACGGCTTGGACGAAGGGCTGCGAGATTGGGAGGGAAGCTTGACCACGGCTGTCCGCATGATCTGAGTAGGGTTTGGATCTTGGCCTCGAAATCGGACAACCCGAGCCTTTTGAGGACACGGACCTGTCTGAGATCGGAGTCCCCGATGAGATTGCCGCGGAGGCCCGGCCAAAATCCTGTCCTGCGGGTTCCCAACTTTGCGCCGCTCTCACTCTCAGTGTGCCGCCGCACAAGAGGGTGAATGGGTAACATAGGAGCACGCCCCATTTCTCGGCGCATCTTGGGAGCCACCTTTGCACACGCACGCGCGCTTTGCGGGGATTTGCGGGGGCCTGCGTGTCATGAGTCTTGTTGGCTCACTGACTCACTGGCTTCTCGAAGACGGCGAGACAGGCATCACCTCTCGGTCCCAGCAGGGCCGAGGATTCTGTAGCACGAGGAAGAGGGAGGGCCTAGGTCGACTCTGGTACCGAAATCACCAGCAGTTGCATTGCGGTGCTGCAATGCATGGGCATCCGCGCCCTGAGCCTGCATGTTGACTTCTCGGATTTCAGCCTCCCATTCGTGTCAACTGCCTGGTCTGTCAGAGAGTCCGTCAAAGTCGTGGTTCTCGTTCCCTCTTTTCTCCCATGATGGTTCGTGCAAAGTGATCCCAACGTGTACTCCAACACCCTCCCATTTGCTAATCACTGCTCGGAGTCTGCCCCGGCATGTGCCGTGGGGGAACGGTCCGAGACTCGAAGCTGCAGATGGTTCCGGACACAGAGTTTGTGGTTGTTCCAAATGAGTGCGAGCTGTGAAACGTGGGAAATTCAGAAATTCCCAAACCTGGCTTCAAGGACGGTGTCGTGGTATCATGTGAATCCCTACCTCGCAGCCTCGAAGTCAAACCGCTTCCAGCCCATAGCTGCATCTGTACGGGAGGTGAGATCTGCGGCAGAGACTTCCATGGTGTGCCTGACCGGTTTCGGAGCATCGGGCAAGTGAGCCGCAGGGTTTAGGTTCAGGGCTGTGCAACTGGGGATATTTTGCTCTTGCAAGCATTGGGTGGTTGGGTGGTAGTGGTAGTTCGTTTCCCCTAGACCAGTGTGGTGTGTGAAACTCCAAAACTTGGGCAGCATGGCCATCTCGACATTTCAGAAGTGGCGCAAAAGCTCACGTCATGGAAATCATGGAAAGAGAGTTTGGGCCATCTAGTCAGACCGCCTGCTTGCAGCAGCGTGCCCGGCTCTACAGACGGATTACGGCCTTCCAACTGGAACTGCAGTGCCTGGGCAGAGTTTCGCTTCTTTGGAGAATGCATGTCTTCTTACCATTTGAGCAGACTGGTGAGCTCTCTGACGAAAGGTCCGTGATGGAGAGGGCGACGCCCGCTGAGCCGGATCATCAAGGAGAAGTGGCACCCGTCTGAGAGCAGGAGGTCTCTGAACAGAGGCGTCGCAGTTTCCTATTTCCGCGCTTCTTGAGTGCGCTTGAGCCGCCGAGGCAGACGTGGAAGCAGTTCACCTTGCCCCACCCGGCGATTCGGAGCAAGGCCCTGCTGAGGACTCGATGTCGGCGTGGTGGTCCCGTGCCTGAGCCTGCAGTTAGACGTCTGTTGTGTATCGCAATCCCGTGCTTTCGACCTGCGAAAAAGTTTTTTAACGCATCCGTGCGCTAGGCCACCGACAGTGCATGCAGATCCTCGTGCGACAAGAATGTGGTCGAGAGCGCTGTGAAGAGCAGCTCGAGGAACTGAAAGAAAAGCTGCGCGAGGAGACTAAGCGCAGGCGGGTATTCAGTCATGAAGCGCCCGGCTTGAAGCCGCCACGTTCCACCTCTCTTGAGCATGGCGCTTGGGCCAGGATCGAAGCGGAGGCCAAAGTAACACGCCTCCTGGACATAATCCACTCCATCACGCAAGGGACGAGGGTGCCCCTTGGCCAGTTTAGGCTGGAGGCTGCAGGACTTCAGGTGTTTGTTCCATAGCACCTTGCTGCTGCCAAGGGAGGAGTTGGATTTGGTGGTCGCCAATCTCTCAGTCAAGTGTCACGTATTGGCGGAGAATGCAAAGAAGCACGATGAAGAAATGCGTGCGATTGTGGAGGCTCGTAGATTGTAAGTGCCTTTGGAGTCGTTGAGCATGCGTGCAGACTTTCTCGTAAATTGTGGACCGGGCCTGGTGCAGGAGAAGAACGAGTTGAAGCGCAGTTACGAAAAGCTCCTGAATCACAACAAGCGCTTGCAAAAGGCGGGCCCACTCTGAATCCGGAACAGAAGCATCATATGCTCCATTTTGACAAGCGCCTGAAGGAGAGCACGAGCTGGAAAGAGAAGTGTGACAACTACTACGGGCAGCTGGAGGCAGTCAAGTTTGAGATGCGTGTTGCATGTCTTCATGCAGTGGACATAAAGTCTACACAGCATATCTGTAGCTTCAGCTGTCTCGGCTTGCCTTTGGCTGTGCAGAAACTGCACCTGGAGCGCCTGCGAGAGGGCCTTCAAGAAATGCTCCGGCTCCAAGGAATGGAAGACGAGGACAAGTCCTGTGCTTCCCGTCGTGCGACTTGACGCTCGCAGTCACTTGGTGTCCCTGCAGGAATTCCTGCAGGAGTCGCTGCAGGAGACTGCAGCCGGCTCCTCCCGAGCAGAGGACTGCCGGCGGCCAGCCAACTGCACCCTTCACTTCGCGCCCCCCGCTGCGTATGCTGTGCTAGAGGAATGCGCCATGCTGTCCTTCAAGGAAGGCTCGGACTCAGTGCCTATGCCACTGAGTCTCGGCAGAGTCTGTCACAATGGACACAGTGGGACCCGAAGTTGGCTCCTGGAAGCATTGGCACTGCTATCCAAGGAATTATCTTCCGGAGCATCGAATGGAAGACGAGGACATGCTGCTTTCTTCCTATCGTGTGACTTGTGGCTCTCGGTCTCAGTCTCGTCTGGCATCCCTTCAGGAGTCGCTGCAGGAGACTGCAGTCGGTTCTTCCCGACAAGAGGACCGCCCGCAGCTAGCCGACTACACCTTCTGCAGAGTTTCACTTCGCGCGTGTGATGTGGCTCCTGTGCTGGAGGCCGCAGAGGAGAGCTCGGTGCTGTCAAGTGAAGAAGTACCGCACACTATGGATCAGGACTGTCGGGTGATCAAGTAGCCAGAGTTCCACAGACGGCCTGTAAAGCGGCGCTGTGAGAGGCTTGTGCCATGTTGTCCTTGAAGGAAGAGCCTGACTCAGTGCCTACGCCACTGAACCTCGGCAGAGTCCGTCACAATGGACGCAGTGGGACCCGAAGTGCTCTTAGAAGCTAGCAGCATTTTCGTTGCCATCCAAGGAATCATCTTCCGGAGCATCTTGATCCAGCAATGCACACAGGAGTGAATCTGCTGAGCAGCTCCTTTCTTCCTTTCGGACACCTGGCATTTGTGAGTCGGTCGACGGATTGCAGTGCACAGTGATTTCCGTGCGCGCTTCCCTGTCCGGATGCAGGGTTTGCAGCTGAGGACTGCGCGCTGGTTGGCTCCACGGCAGAGCAGGCACGATGTGAGAAGGTGAGGTTGTCCGTAGAATGTAAACAGCTCTGACGAATCCTAAGTAGCATCTGAGCACTGCAATGTCCTGCGGTGACAGAACAAGTCACTTCAAACGAGCTGTATACATCAAAGGAGGTACTGGCACTGCCCTTTGTGCCGATGCTCTGCGGACGCACGTTTTAGACTTGGCCCGCCCGCCGAACACGGCAGTGGCAGGGGGCAAGGGTTTCATCGCGTGCCTTTGAACAGTACGCGGTTTCTCCGTTTCAGCCGCCTTGCATGCCGCGAGGGTGTGTACGACACCCCGCCGCTGTTGTTGAGATTGCAGGTGGGCGCTGTAAGGTACAGGACCTCTGGCCTCAGCTGTCCTCTCAGTCTGTTGCACATGCTAACATAGGAATAAGGCAAATGGTAGTACTTAGTAGCGATGTAGATAGCGATGCAGATATGAGCACAAAAAACAGCAAATGATATAGACTAATTGGATGCTGTTGCCTGGTCGGAGCCTTAGATTGCCATCAGAACCGGTAAAAAATGCCAGGGGCATCTCGAGGAAGACTTTGAAGTAACCTCTTTCCTTGCTTCTTCCAGTCCATTTCTCTCCACCACAAGCATGCCAGTGACATCGGAGCGGGAGGCGTGAGTTATTGCTGGAGGTTCCTTTCATGGAAAGTGAGGAAGTGAGGACTCCTCCCTATTGATCCAAAGTCAAACCTGTCAGGTGCAACCTGAACGAAGGCGTAGGCCCCAACAAAGGCTAGACCTGGTCCGCCAGGGCACGGAGATCACGGACGAGGATCTCGTGGAGACCTCATAAAGCATCAGAGATATCTGCTGCAGTTGCTTCCCACTTGTCAGTAGAGCTTTCGGTCTAGTTTCACGACTGTTTCTATCGCGATTTTCAGGAGGCCTTTCATGACCAGTTATGACCACCACCCGTACGATTCCCATTGCAATTGCTCGTGTTTTTCCTCGAGCGCTTCTTGTCGTCAGGATCGTAAAGTCGATGTCAGCACAAAGACTCAGGTTTTGGATTTCGTGAGCGTTTCTTTTAAGTGATGCCGGTTTTCTCTGTCCGTCTGTGTGTTTTCTATCCGTCCCTGTTCGCGAATCCGTCATTTTGTTGGTCAGTCTGTCTGACCCTTCCCAACGTTGTGGTGCCACAGATGTAGTAGTCTGAGGGTAACATCAAGACCCTCAGTGAGCGTGTGATCGAGCTCACGGAGTACCGAGCTTCGCTGTCCGAGTACCTTAAGGCGAGGCCAGCCATTAGCAGCACATGAATAACTCTTAGTCGACGGGTCAGGGTTCGAGGCCTGAGGTATGTAGGAAGCAGGGATCTGGATGCAGCAGGCAGGGGGACACGAAGCCCAGAAAGCCCCTAATGATACTTCACCGCCCAGCTGCGGATGAACGCCATCGCTCCGAATCTGACCTACATGGTCGGGGAGCTCGTTGGCGCACGGCTCATCTCCCAAGCCGGGCCGGTACCTCAGTGCGGGCAAGCTCGTGTCGAGGCCGAGACCTGAAAGATCGCTGTTGTTGAGGTCGTTGATGAGCTTGGCCAAACATCCATCCAGCACGGTGCAGATTCTTGGTGCTGAGAAGGCCGGAGGCATGAAGACATGCACACCAAAGGAATCCTTGCCCCCCTGCTGTTCCATTGATCGAGCTTGCATGCAAGTTGTTAAATTGCAAAACGACATGGCATCATGTAGAGTGACCCTCTGTTCCCATGTGTAAGGGAAGTTCACACACACACACACACGTGTGTACGTTCGCGTCTTGTGATGCCACGAGCGTACACATTCCGAGCAATTCAACCAATGTTACGTCTTTGTCTCGCTGGCAGGCGCTTTTCAGGGCTTTGAAGACCAAGAAAAGCACGCCGAAGTGCGCAGACACCATGTCGCATCTGCAGGAGGTCGAGAGCGAGCCCACCCGTGTCTTGCAAATTCAGGTACGGGTTGATCTACCACGCCTCTTTGGTGGGCCAGTCCGCCCCGGCTTTGAAGGTGCGTCGGGACATGCCCCGATGCGGCTCCTTGCTCCCACAAATTGTCGGATCGCCGCAAGGGCAAAATCTCCCGGGTCTTGGCCGCCAAGCTTTCGCTTTGCTGCCGCGTCGACGCTCTCGGAGACCAGGCGGCTAGCACGGGAGCTCACTGCTTGCGCAGGGAAACGCTGGGGAACTAGTGATCCCAGCCCTTCTTAGCATAACATGCAAGTCGTCTTTTCGCTACTTTCGCACTGCGATTCCAGCTTGTTTCTTGCGGCAGAGAGAGTCGTCTCCCAAAGCTTTCGTCGCAGATCCCCAGCCAGCATCTGAGCCTTGTCGGACAGGTGGAGCCGACCCTCGGGCAGGACCGGGGGCGTGGGTTTAGGGTTTAGGGTTTAGGCTTTTTCAGTTGCCAGCACCACCCAGCCTTGAAGCGGAGAAGGTGACGCCACTGAAATCCCAACCCTGGAAACCTCAAAACCTCAGGTCTGCATCGAAAGCCGAAAGCCGATATGAACAGGAGTTTAAAGAGTACGTGGAGAAGCGCCTGGCTACACTGGAGGAGTGGTGGCATGGATTTTTCATGTGTCCGGGCCAAAGCCCACACCAACTGTCCCAAACACGCTTCAGGGCTTAGGGGAACCTACCCGAGATACCCACTAAAGTCACTAAAGAACTTTTGCCAGGGGTCTGGTTTGCCGTCTTGCGAGGAGGGTGGCATGAAGTCCCAGACCAAGGGCATCAGCAGGCAGGAGCTCCGGGTGACGGGCGGAGGATGCTCGGCAGTTGAAACGATGCCAGGCCCAATGTCGGCAAGCACCAGAAGAGGCGTGGGCATGACCGGCTCCGTGTGGGAATGTGGGGATATCAAGGGGTTTGAGATGGAAGTTGAGTGTTCCGCTCGCATCAAGCGGCAGAGTCCGAAGGTTCAAGCTTAGGGAAGTTTTTGTCTGGCGTGGGGAAGCCTAGAAAGCGTTGGGCCGGCACGTCTGGAGGCCCGCGGTGAAGGGCAGCGCCACGGCCTACAGCGCGGAGGACGATGTGGTTGAGGCCTGGGGCCTTCTGCCCTCAACTCCAGAGTGGCCCATCAGCCCCGCTCTCCCGGTTCGGATCCGTCAGGAGGCACCCAAGAGGAAGAAGAAGGTGGCAGAGGCCCGAAATCCCTCCAACCTCCTGGGCATGCGACAGAGGTTTCGGGATGCTAGTTTGGACTTTAGACTTCGATGGTGAGGGGACTGCTCTTCGAGCACCCGAGTGCGCGCGCGCCTTTGCCCATCCGGTCGCAGGAATTTGGGTCAGGTTGGTGGGTCTGGGAGCGACTGAAGGTTGGGTGGGCAATGGTGGGCACTAGGGATCTGGACTGGGGTTCCGGAATTGCGTGGGCCATCGCATGGGTGTGACATAGGGTTTGCGGCTGATCGCAGCGGGGCTTGGGACCATCGTCCTGCGCATGGCGGTGTAGCCATGCAGGTTGCGGGGATCGCTCCTGCGACCGCTGCCCTTCCCGAAGCCTAAGCCCACAGGATGAAGAAGCCGAGCCGGTCCGGCGCTCAGCGATGGACCCTGGGTTTGTGTCGGACGGTTTTGGGGGTTCAGCACCGCAACGGTGGAGGGTGTAAGCACCCAACTCTTGGTGCCTGCAACCCGACCCTATATCGAAATCCGCACCCAAAGGCTCCGAAGAAGAAAAAGAAGAAGGCGGCCGACGCCGAAGAGGCCGCAGTACTGAGCAGCGTCAGGGTCGGGGCTTGGGATTGTGACCCGCGCAAGGCAGAGGCCGAGGAGGAAGAGGAGGCCCTGCGCTGTTGGAGCGATTAGAGCGCAGCTTCGGTTTTCATGCGACAGGCACCCAAGAAGAAGAAGAAGAAGAGAGCAGCCTGAGCTGCCAAGCTGACGCAGAAACCGCCTATACCCATGTTTCGGCCAGCATAGTATGATACCCTGCTCTTTCTTGTATTCGGCATGACTCTCAAGGTAGAGAAGATGACCGAATAGCTGTCGCCCCCTCCTCCCCTCCTGTCCATTGCGCTAAGAGACAGGATCCAGTGCACATCAGTTCATTAGCGTCTCGGTGAGGGTCCCGTTAGAGTGTGCAGTTCTCCTGTCATACACTTCAACCGCCACACACCTGCAGGGTGCGTTTCAAGCGCCTTGTGTCGGAACGGAACTCTTCACTGGGAAACAGCAAGTTTCACACATGTCAAGTGACTGTACATACGTTTGGGAGCTGGTCCCTGTCCTCAGTGCAGCTGCCCAGTATTCCGTGAGCGAATGTCAAAATTCATCATGGCTCGAAGTAGCGCCCGTCGTGAACCATACAGATCCAGTGCCACTCATGTTGCCGGCTTCTTGATGCAGGCTCAATGAGCTCAGGATGGAAGATTCGTCAGGTAACAGGTCTGTGTCCACCTGGCACCCTCTGACAGACGGCACTGGCCTGCATACCCCCTGCATGGCTCCCGATCTTACGATGGTCGTTCGTCTGCAGTCGGTGCATCCCTGACAAGAGGAGCGCCCGCAGCTAGCCGACTACACCTTCTGCCGAGTTTCACTTCGAGCGCCTGACGTGGCTCCTGTGCTGGAGGCGGCAGAGAGGGGAGCTCGGTGCTGTCTAGTGACGAAGTACCGCACACTATGGATCAGGACTGTCGGGTGATCAAGTAGCCAGAGTCAGAGTTCCGCAGACAGAGCCTGTAATGTTGTCCTTGAAGGAAGAGCCTGACTCAGTGCCTACGCCACTGAACCTCGGCAGAGCCTGTCGCAGTGGACACATTCGGTCCCAAAGTTGGCTCTGAGAAGTTCGAAGCATTGTCGTTGCCATCCCGGGAATCAATTTCCGGAGTTACTGGGTCCAAGCCTGCACACAGGAGTGAATCTGCTGAGCAGCTCCTTTCTTCCTTTCGGACACCTGGCATTTGTGAGTCGGTCGACGGATTGCAGTGCACAGTGATTTCCGTGCACACTTCCCTGCCCGGACGCAGGGTTTGCAGCTGAGGACTGTGCGCTGGTTGGCTCCACGGAAGAGCAGCCACAAACGAGCTGTATACATCAAAGGAGGTACTGGCACTGTCCTTCGTGCCGATGCTCTGCGGACGCACGTTTTAGACTTGGCCCGCCCGCCGAACACGGCAGCGGCAGGGGGCAAGGGTTTCATCGCGTGCCTTTGGACAGTACGCGGTTTCTCCCCGTTTGATGATGGCGCGAGGGTGTGTACGACACCATCGCTGTTACTGTTGAGATTGCAGGTGGGCTGAGTTCCACTACGTGTCTGTCATGCAAGGCACAAGATTTGGCTCCGGCTCACCTGTGCGAAGTGATTCGTGGTCGGGCGCTGCTGGTAGCTTCGAAAGTTTTTTGGCGACCCTGGTCTCGAGGCGCACGTGGCACACCGCGCTTTGAGGATTTGGCTGTGCGCAAGGTGAAAAGCGTGCTGTCCGGCTGCTAACGATAGTCAGAAATGGTAGTAGCAATGTTGATAGCCATGAAGATGTGAACACATGGAGGAATACCGATCATCGTGATTGAACATGGCTAAATCATGAGAGACGGCAATGTTGGACTCTTTGGATGCATTTACTGGGTCTGGGTCGGGACGTCAGGCTGTTAACAAGTGGTCTTTGTAGTGTTTGCCGTGCGGGGGACCAGTGAAGCTTTGATGTATCATGCAACCTTTATCATGCTAATTGGCCACTGCTCTTGAGCCGAAAGTGCGGATGAGGATTTGAAGAATGAACATCACTCTTTCGTGTTGTTTCCTTGCGGCTATTTGCCTCCAGCAGGTAGTTCACTCCCAGGTTGCACAGCTTCCAACACGCCACACTTGGCAGTGCCATTGCGGCGGGAGGTTTTGAATTTTGTTGGGAAAGTCCATCATGCCAGGGCACGATGGGGTGGCCATCAAAGAACCCGTATCTGTCATCTGGAACCTTACGCCGTTGCAGGGTTTAGGTTCAGGGCCTTGCATCTGGGGGGGATCGGGCGGTAGTGTAACCGTGGCATTCCATATCTTTGGTGGTATCAGCATCTCGGTGAGGTTGCCGCAGAGAAGCAGCGGACAAAGCCTTTTCCCGCGCCATCTAGTTAACTTGCAGCAGCGTGCCCGGCTCTACAGACGGATTACGGCCTTCCAACTGGAACTGCAGTGCCTGGGCAGAGTTTCGCTTCTTTGGAGAATGCATGTGTGCTTACCATTTGAGCAGACTGGTGAGCTCTCTGACGAAAGGTCCGTGATGGAGAGGGCGACGCCCGCTGAGCCGCATCATCAAGGAGAAGTGGCGCCCGTCTGAGAGCAGGAGGTCTCTGAACAGAGGCGTCGCAGTTTCCTATTTCCGCGCTTCTTGAGTGCGCTTGAGCCGCGAGGCAGACGTGGAAGCAGTTCACCTTGCCCCACCCGGCGATTCGGAGCAAGGCCCTGCTGAAGACTCAATGTCGGCGTGGTGGTCCCGTGCCTGAGCCTGCAGTTAGACGTCTATTGTGTATCGCAATCCCGTGCTTTCGAGCTGCCAAAAAGCTGTTTAACGCATCCGTGCGCTAGGCCACCGACAGTGCATGAAGATCCTCGTGCGACAAGAATGTGGTCGAGAGCGCTGTGAAGAGCAGCTCGAGGAACTGAAAGAAAAGCTGCGCGAGGAGACTAAGCGCAGGCGGGTATTCAGTCATGAAGCGCCCGGCTTGAAGCCGCCACGTTCCACCCCTCTTGAGCATGGCACTTGGGCCAGGATCGAAGCGGAGGCCAAAGTAACACGCCTCCTGGACATAACCCACTCCATCACGCGTGGGACGAGGGTGCCCCTTGGCCAGTTTAGGCAGTAGGCTGCAGGACTTCAGGTGTTTGTTCCATCGCACCTTGCTGCTGCCAAGGGAGGAGTTGGATTTGGCGGTCGCCAATCTCTCAGTCAAGTGTC
>CAJNDV010035552.1:18930-32803 GCA_905221635.1 Symbiodinium sp. CCMP2456
ACCACACACCACACACCACCACACCAACACACCAACACACACACACACACACATACACACACACACACACATACACACACACACACATATATATATATATATATGTATTGACTATATTTGCTTGCGTCCACAG
Source organism: Symbiodinium sp. CCMP2456 (assembly GCA_905221635.1). Taxonomy (NCBI): domain Eukaryota; class Dinophyceae; order Suessiales; family Symbiodiniaceae; genus Symbiodinium; species Symbiodinium sp. CCMP2456. The sequence continues at coordinate 19,064 of CAJNDV010035552.1, forward strand.
TTCGAAATCCCAGGCACGAGAATCCGAAGCTTGTGTGACACGTGCCAACACGGGAGCGCTAGCATATTCTATAGCATTCGCGATTCGCGCCTAATCGCGACCTTCGCGACGCAGAGTCACCAGCTGCTGCCGTTCTTTTCGCGCAAGCGCCCCCGCCCTACACGCGACCTCTTCGATTCGTTGTGTAATTCTGATTTGTTTTTGGTCTTCCTGCCTTTGTTGGTCTGGCCATCAACTTGTGCTCGAGCAGGTTGCTGTCATTGCAAGTCGGAAAGGTTGCCGATGGTTGCCGCATGTTGCCGCGCTTGAGGACTGGACTTGGGCAGGGGCCCATGCCATTTCCCTATGTTATTGAAGTTTCAGTTTCGCGATTCGTTTTTCTTCTGAATTTTGCAGAACATTGCAGAACTCGCTGTATTGCTGCATGTTTTCTGTTTGCGGACGGACGGGAGCCACACTCCTTTGTGTCAGCTGCATGTGCCAGTCCTCGCACGCATTCCGCATTAATACCGTGTTTCGGCTCAGAAAATGATTGCTGAATATGGCGCCGACGCCCGAAGAGTTTGAGTCTTCGGCCGCAGCCTCATACAGGGACAACGGTTCCCCGATGACTATCCGGCGAAGAATACCTGTGGCAGTGTTACACTAATCGGAGCAAACAATCCTGGAGCATTCCCGGCTCAGGTATTGCCGGATCGACCATGCCTTTTGAACGAGAAGTTCAAGGTGAAACACGGGCACCCATGGAGCAAGCATGAAGGTGGTACATACCTCTGGCAACTTGCAGGTCCATTCCTATGACGGAGGAGCGTTTAAAAGCAAGGGTCAGTACGACATCAAGCCGATGCCTCAATTCATGTTTCGATGTTTTTCGGGTTGTTGGTCATGACAGTACTTCTCCGCTTTCCTAAGTCCATTTGCGACAGCCCGGCTAGAGAGTCGCAAAGAGGAACAAGCCACGGCCTATACTCAAAGGAGGCAGTACAGCAAATATTGCGAAGCGAATGAAAATGCAAATCGGTGTGGTGCGATGTCGACAACTTCTTGTGAAGCATCCTGCCGCTCAGGAATGTTTTGGTTCCATTGCTTGAGCCCTTCCATTGCTCTTCAAGTGGAACGAAGCCTCAATCTCAGTCGGTGATGGTTTCGGATAGTTGTACCAGGTTGTACCAGTTGCACCCCAGCATGGCCCAGCTCGAGCACAGGTTCAACCTGGTCTTGAAATGTGCAGACGACTTCACGCTGACCCACTTCTATGTTAGTGGTACGCCCTGCCATGCCATGCTCTGCCCACCTGAGGGCTTTACGGCTTCGCAGTTTTGTGTGGGAAAGTTTTCGTTTATGCCAGGCCCTGGGCCTCGTTGCACAGAGCCGATCAAGAGTGGTTTAGTTTCTCGGAAGCAAGCAGCCACGCAAAGCTGGTCAACATCGCATATGACAGCAGTCTTTATTTAAACTTCAGGCGTCAACTGATATATGTGCATGGGAGGTTTGGGTGCTGGAGCAAGCTCCTGATGCGACCTCCTCAGTGGAAGGATCATACTACATTGAAAGGACGGCCACATGTGTTCGCGACTGATGCAGCCACAAACTTGAGGTTGAACGGCTGAAAAAGTACGACTCCATGTGTGCCGAAGAATTGCTTGAGATAGTAAAAGGTTCGCTTCTGAGACTGTTTGATTCTCGACACTTTGCTGATTGACCTATGTTTTCGATGTGGCACCACGAGGATTGAGAACATATAGCTCCAGCGCCGAGTTCTCAGACTGCGGCATTGTTCAGCACAACAGTGTGTACAACAGCATGACCATCAGCATTTTGATTCCTGACATCCATTTGTGCGGATTTCGACGCTTGTGACTGTCAGGGTCGGCATGGTCGGCATGGCGTCCTGATAGCAAGGTTTCAGAATTCCGCTGAGGAGCAAGCCGGCAGTGTTCCTGACCCGTGCTTGTACTTCACGCCTGGGACTTAGGCTCATATTGTCAGAAACAGATTATGAGACTTGTGCATGTGCAAGAAGACCCCACGTCGTAATCACACAGCTCAGGACGGACTCAACCTCCAGGGAGGCAGAGCTGGAGTTGCCCAAGTGGCGAGAAGGCAAGTATCTCGCCATAGCCTGAGCCCGTTCTGACACAGGGCAGCTGGAAATACAGCGATTCGCAAGCTGGGATGCATGTGATTCCTCCAAAGTGTTGACGTGGTGTTGCACTTCGGCACCACAAGTGCAAACACGGTAATACATGAAACGCGGACACCAGCACAAACCAGAAAGGAAACGATGTCAATCTGTCAATCAGGATGCCAAAAGAGCGAGTATCAAGAAGTCTGGAATCCGGAGAACAGCGCAAAAGCACCAGACAACCGGCCCCCTCCGTCCCCGCTCGCCCACCTGCCCCGACCCACCGCCCCCCCGCACACGGCCAACCCTAGTTCTGCAAGAACAAGCAGCCATCTCTCAGACACCAGCTCCAGGACTAGGCGGGAGCGTCAAGAGCCAAGTGATGGAACACTTGCCGCAGGAGCAAACCGAGCTTAATTCCTTGAAAGCTGCATTGCTAGAGCAACCCACGGAGGTTGTGAAATTCCTGGATACGCACAAGGACCAGGGCAATATTGACGCCCCTTCGCTGCACAAGTGCAAGAGATCCGCTGCAATCATGTTTGACTTTGTGTAAGAGACTTGGTCGCATACCTCTTATTCTACCTGGCTGTGAGGAGGCATGCGTTTACAGTGTTTACAGTTCACGTGACAAAAATGATCAAATCAACTACGTCCGCTTGATCGACAGTTTGTGGTAAAATTATGCAAGTTATATGGGACTCGCATGCGAATTTACTGCCTAGCGACTCGTTCAGCAGTGTAGAAGGCAAGTAGGAGGCCGTAAGTGAGAAAATGCTTGCACGCCTGTACGCCCGCATGAATTTGTTTAAACAAACATATGTGATGGTTTTTGTGTGTAAACGAATGTACAGCAGCGGTAGCAAAGACATCGATGACAATTCCCGATACCAATAGCCATATGTAGCAAGGTATGCAGACGCAATACAAGGGAGTGGTGACACATTCCGGGAAGTCGAAATCCGGCAAGGTTGGCATTGTGGGCATGATCGGCTACTTCGGCAGGCAGCTTTTTGTTCCGAGTTGTCCGGTAACACCACACTAGTATTGGAGCATGAAGGCATGCCAAGAAGCAGATTCCCCTGGGCCCATGGATGAAAAGAACGGCATTTGCCTCGGAGGGTCCGCAGTAAGTCAGGCAGTGATTCCACATGGTATGCAACGGCCGGGCCATGCCAGTAGCGACCTGCACTGGCAGTCTTCTTTGATTCGAGGCCCGCCAGGTCTGGGTGCACCCAAATGCACTGAAGAGCATGCCTGCAGCCCAACTTGTAGATTTGGCCATTTTCAGGTGTTCAGCAATCATGCAGGGCCGTTCACATTCATGCATGCGCCGGGGTGTGTTTGCACCAAGGTTTTCCTCCAGTGGATGGGTGTGTGATGGTCGTGATTTCACTGGAGGTTGCCGCAGCGGCAGCTTGCTCGGCTTGTGAACCTCGCCAAGTATAGCCAGCACTGCTTGCAGCATGTTGTAGCACAGAAACAAATGCGTCCAGTGTAGGTGCCGTTGGATTGCGGCCCACAGCAGCAACACTTTCCTGCTGATGCGGTTGTCCTGAGGTCAGACAGATTTTCATCAAACGAATGCCGTACTCTTGGGAAGACACCGCTGTGCATGCATGCAGTATCTTGCACATGAATGTGCACTCAGATGAGTTGATATCCAGCTGTTCTTGAACTTCCGCTGTCCGAAGTCAGCAATTTCCATCGGCAGTGAACTTCGCATTGACAGGTCTATACCGTCACTTTTCGGTGCACCACGAGTGGCTTTGATCTCTGTGAGAAGTGTGCGTACGCCTTCGCCTCAGAGCTTCTCTTCGCTTCACAACAAGTTTTAAAGAACAGCAATCACTCGTTGAGCAGTCAGCAAAGCCTCCACTTCTCTGCAGCGGCATATCGGCAGTCGACATGTTAAACTTATTTTGAATGCTTGCTAATTACAGTTGTTTTGGTCCAAGGATCCAACTCTGGGACACGTCAATGAATCTTCGATTCGATCTGATCTGGAGGCTTCCTCCCAAGTTGCAACGCACGCGCGAAGTCTCATGCACAGCTTCCTGATTCAACTCAACTGTGGCCATAGCCACATTCATCGCTATGAGAACGTTTTGGCTTGAGCAGCTTTGCAACAACATGAGGCCCTTGCTGACCCCTCGCTCTGCAAGCTTGGTGTGTGGCCTTCAGAGTTTCAATATCCGGTGAATTTGCAAGCTGTGGATTTCGCACGGGTTCGGTTGGTGCGGCTCGTATGTGCATACCGGCACCACAAAGCAATCTTTAATTGCTGCGTGCTGCTGCAGCATAGCCGTGCCAGGCTAGCCTCAGTCAACATAAGCAATGCAGCCCTAGAGTTTCTGTAAGTGCTCCAAGGCCACTCGCCTGAGGAATCTCTGGCGGCGAAACTGGGCCGAAGCGCTGCCCAGGCTTGGAATCATCCTTTGACAAGGTGTTTACTGAGCAATCGTAAGCGCTGGTGTCATGAGTCATGTTCGTGACAAGCAACCTTCGCGTTGAAATGGGTCAGGTATTTCGCGGCGGGCTTGCTCGACAGTTTGGTATCGGACTTACATTCCCCACAGCGTTGCCTCAACACTTCTCGCTTGTGCAGTCTTCAGGGCTGAGTACACGATCCGTGCTAAGTATGGACCGGGTGATGTATTCCCGTCCTTTGGCATAATCCGTCGAACAGAGACGTCCTGGAAGTTTTGCGCAGGTGGCACGGCATTTACAACTGCTACCGTGCAAGTCCAGGGTCTCACTATGTGGTTTCTATAGACTGAGTCGAAGCAGTCTACAGTAGTGTCGAAAATCCATGGGTCTGTGAACCCTCACGCGTTGTGCGAAAATGTCATGTTGAGAATGTGGGATTGAGAAGTGTGCCTCGTCGGCTCCGAGTATTGGAAGTGACAGATGAGACAGCAGTCAACTTTGTGTTGCCTCGGTTAGACTTCTGATCTTCTTCGGATCGGTTTCTTGTTTCTCGCGCTGTTGAAGTCGTGCCTTGCCTGGAGTCAGCTGGTTTTTGGAGTCGCTGTGCGATTTCCATCGGTCTGTGCAAAAACCAGTGAGTATACACTGTAAGTACAGTATGTCAACGTTGAAGCGCGGCAGCATGAGTTGCTTGGCACTTCCGTGGATGCCGTGCCCTCCGGAACAAGTACCGGCTTCTGCTGGGAGACAGCGAAGCAGCTTCGAGTGATTGGATGCTGCGGAGAGACTGCTCGGACCCATGATCAGGCAGACCTCGCGCCAGGACGCACTTCATCCTAAAACAGTCGACACAAAACCCATTCGCGGCACACACGGTCGCTTCAAAATCCTCGCATGGATTCAGGTTACTCGTAGACAGCCATTGCATGCGATGACATTGCTGTGCCATGCTGTGCATGGACTTTTTGCCGCGACAGATCGCGAGCACAAATCCACTAAGAAGCTGACACTTGCCAGTATTCAGCCGGTGTGTGTTATGGTGTTTTCTGGTGGAGGTTCCGAAAATCTCCCGTTCTGCTGTAGATCTTCCGATTGACCGTGCCAGAACACTGCTGTTGGCTGCTTCATGCTGCTTCCAAACACATCCAACTGTAGCGACAAGCTTGCCGTTCTTGATTCGGATACAACACGCAAGCGGTACAAACGACTACGAGACATACGGGGAGCGCCGACATGGAAGTTGTCATGTATGGCAAAGCTGTGCAGGCCTGTATCAAGAAATGTCAGTAGCGCAGCACTTGTGCGACAGCAAGCTTCGCTGCACAGTGCTGTGCTGGGGCTGCTGGGGGTCACCGCAAGAGTCGCAACACTAGCTGCAAGATCGCAGGGGCTTCCGCAATCCAATTGGTGTGTAAGGCTTGTGCGGTGCCGATTCGCTTCGTGAGGTCCAGGCTCTACAGAAGTGCCTCGTTGAGGGGCAGAGGCCAGAGGAGGAACGAGCTCGGCTCTAAGGTCCCTCTAGCACTGTAGCAGTTCGGGCCTGGACGACGGCCCTTGGCCTGATGCGTTGAGCTTCTGCAGCCTCTGGGATCAGGCCTGATGGCTCGGACTCACGCAAACCCCATTTTACCCGGACTTCAAATTCGCTACAGCAACTATTCTCCGTCATGCGCCACATTGCGTGGCAAGTCATCTCAGTGGCTCAGTCGCTGAGTAGACCTTAAAGCTTCTTCTTGGGGTTTAGAAAACTCTGAAGGTTTTGGACGACTAGGCAACTAAGGTGGGCCTGATGAACCTCGTGACTGCTGCCTTGGTTGAAAATGCTATGGAAGAAGATCGAAGTGGCCCGATGGCACTAGCCTAGCCGAAGGCAGAAGTCTCGAAAGCACATTCAAGGAGGCACCTTTGCAAGCATGTCAGCAGTCTTGTTGGCTGCCGTCATTGCCTCAGCTCGTCAGACGGGCTCTTTGGCCCGGCTAACGGGCCGGATGTTCTCCTGAAGAATGAACTCCCCATGTCATGTTACTTGCACCACTTTGCAACGACTTTGTTCCCATTGCCGACGGCAAAAGCAACTTGCTTGGAGCCACGTGCGACTGAGGCATCGCTGCAGTCATTGCTCCTTCCGAACCAGAAAGTCTTTGTATGAGAGACACGAGGAGATCCGTCCGCGCAGTCTCGTGGCAGAGATTTCAGCATAACTTGTCGATGAGGTTTTTGGAAAATGGCACAGATGCAGCATGCTGCTTGTGCTTGCTGACAAGTTTGTCCCCTTCGGGTCGGAGTGAATATGATGAGACATGGTGAGTCTGCGCGAAAGTGGAGATGAGCTGGCAACTACATGCACGCTTTTTCCACTACTTGACCAAAGTGGGCAACAACTACCAGATAAATAACTACCCGCGAATCAATAAGTGTCCGAACCAGGAATAATGTGTCACGACACGCAGCCATGGTTCAGGGCCTTGCTGACAGGGCAGCAATATTCGAACCACTTACTTGCGTTAATCTTTCCGGCGTAGTGTAGGTGGAACTAAGCTTGTCTTGGCCCATTGAGATGAGCCCGCCTAGACGTTGGACTCGGCGGCATTCATGCAAAGCAACGCAACAAGAAGAGCATGCAGGCTCTAGAGCTTGAGATCTTTCTTCGCTAGCCGATACTGTACCTCAGGGCCTACCCTGCCCCACCGGTTGTGGATCCTGATTCGGGGCGTTTGGTTGCCGATGCAGCATTTTCAGTTTCCGAGGAAGTGTTCTCGGTTCACGATTCGGGCCGATTCACTGCTTGTAGTTTGCGATTCAGCTGTAGTTCACGATTTAGTCCGTCATATTTCCCGAGTCAACCTTTGAAGATTACCATTCAGTCGTTTTTCCGAAGGTTGCCGATTGGCTTCTGCGGCATTGCGGAGAATGGGGGGGGATAGATGTAGAATGATGTAGATGGAGTGCGATAAGGTGATGGGGGGGTGGGTCAAATGCCGCTTTCGTAGCACCGAGCCCTTCCCAGGCTCCATCGCTGTTGATGATGAGCCAGCGCTTGCAGAGGACATGTTCCTTGTGAAGTCACTTCGCCAACTTTCGCAACCATGCTGCAAAGTCCAGTCGGTAGGACAGCTCCGCCAAACTCCTCTGACCACCCGCTTGGCATTCGCCTGTCCTCGTCTTACCGACCGCCGGGGTTAAATGTTTCAGTTGCGATGCTTCCGTGATAAGGTTAGCAAATGCATCAGACGACAAGCCGTCATCCCAGACAGGCAACGATGATCTCGAAGCTTGTCTGAATCCAGCAGCTGTCCCATGGCGAGGGATTGACCAGGGCCCAAGCCTGGCCTAGCAAAGGACGTCACCTCGCACCGAAGGCTTGGGTACGTGGTCGGAACAGCAACAGAGCACAGCACAACAAACCACCACCTCCGCCACCGCCGCCACCACCAGCAACAACAACAACAACACCAGCAGCAGCAAGGACAGCGGCAGTGACGTCGGCAACAGCCGCAGCAGCAACCGGCAACCAACAAACAGTAAACAGCACCAGCTACCAGCCACCAATAAACAAGAAACAGCAGGCAACAGACAGCGAGCAACAAGTAAAAGCAACAAATACAACAAACAACAATAAACAAGTCACAACCAACCACGAAAAACAAGCAAGCAACGACACAACAACAAAACATTTTTGCTTCGAACATCCCCACCCTTCAGATAATGCATTTGGGTTCCACACCACTGACTGGCGTTACGGTTGTGGGGTCCCCGGTCACGTAAGAAAATACAAGTGTTCGATTCGGGTCATTCGACGACCCATAAGGGGTCACACCACCGGCTGGCGACACGGACGTGGGGTCCCTGTACACGCAGCAAAGCACGCTGGCGTTACGGTCGTGGGGTCCCCGTACACGGAACGAAACACGAGTTTAGAAATCTAAAACCCCCACACCGAGGGTGGGGACAGCGATCCACACAAGCGACAAACAAGCGACAAGAAACCACGAGCAAATAACGCACAAACTACCTACTAAGTACTAAATGCTAACTACTAACAAACGAGCTAACGAACTAACTAACTAACTAACTAACTAACTACCTAGCTAGCTAGCTAGCTAGCTAGCTAGCTAGCTAGCTAGCTATCTAGCTGACCTCCTAACTCACTGGCTAACTAGCCAACTATAGCCAACTACGACAAGAACAGAACAAGAATAAGAATAGCAACAATCGCAGCGACAACGAGAACGATGACGAAATTCAGAGCAGGAACACGAGCAACAACAACAACAACAAGAACAACAACAGTAACAGAACAGCAAAAGCAACAGCAGCACCAGCAACATCAAACAGCAAGCAGCAAGCAACAAACAGCAGCCAGTAGCCGACAGCCAACAACAAACAACCAACCACCAACCACAATCGCATCGATATCAACAACAGCAACAACAACAACATTCGGTTTGACACCATGTTGAACTATCGGCCCGTCACTCCGTCATTCAAACTGCCTAAACGAGGGATGGCAGGGCGGGGTGCGCCGTTCGGCAAATGCCGCGCCGTGTTGTAAATATTGGCGGATGCTCATGTATCTGGCCTTCTTTCCCGTTGCTTCTTGATGCAGCACCGAAAAGAAGTTCCATCGGTGACACACGGCAGGCAGGTCGCAACCCCTTGGTCAGTCCATTGAATTTTCCATCCTCGGGGCAAGAGTGCTTTCTGTCTCAATGGGCTATGGATGTATCACATCATGCTCGGTCAACGGGTGACTTTCACAGGCACAAACACTGCAAGATGCACTGCAGTGGGAGATGCAGCAAATTGAGAAATCACTGGGCAAAGATGGTGACTTGGCTGGCCTATGGGACACGGGTCTCTTGAACTGTTCATTTTTTCTGGGTTGCGTGCCCTAATGTAGCAAATCATTCGGCCCGGAATGTGACTGCAATTGCAATTGAAAATTAGACTAGAAAGACGGTGGGGTTCCAAGAGGCAGCAGCAGTTGTTACTTGTATCATGGACAGTACTAGGTAGCAGGATGTCATGAGGTTTTAGGTTTATGTTCATTGAGCACTTGCTTCATTCATTGCTGTGGCTGGCTGTTGGGACTGCGAGTCTGTAAGAAAGTGGCTGCGGCATGGGTGGGGCTTAGCTCATCAGCAAGTGCTGCCTGCCCTGACAGCCTGAAGGCTTGATCAGGCTAGTAGTTAAATGAAGCGGTCTAGATGCGTTGCAAGGTGCCGAACCGAGACTGTTTCAACCGCTTACGGTTGAATAAGGTCAGAAAAGCTTGTGCCAGTTGATTCAGTCATCCTGAAAGGTCCTGGGAGACGGCCGGCTGAAGAATCCTGTTATCCAATTTTGCCCACCGAAGCTACCGTGATAGGAAGTTTATGCTTCAATCGACTTATAATCGACTGTTGCAGGTGTCACGCAACTTGGGGCTCAACCCGGCCGGGCCGCTCGGCTTGACTGCCTGTTTCTTCTTGTCCCAATAAGACAGCGAGTACATCGTATGTCAATGCATGCCGGCTCAGAGAATGAGAAGGTTCCTCGCAGAGCCTAGGTTATGGGAGTGGCACTGAATGGTAAGGATGACATCCGCATGCTGCAGAGTGCGTTGATGATTGGCGTGGCTGGTGTCTTGACGCTGGCAAAGGTGCGTGTTAATGGAAGCACATGTGGTACAGTCCTCTGTCAAGCTTCGCATGAATGGGGAGCCTTGAAGCAGGTCTTTTCTTTGTTGCGTCGACTTCGCCCTGTAGTTTACATCAAGGAGGCCTGGCGTGGCCTCGAAGTCGGAGCGCCGGCATGGCAGTCTTGGCATCGCTAAGCAGGCTGACTTGGAGATTGAAGCTGTGACGGACACGGATGCATCCCCTAGCACAGCGCCAAGGCGATAGCCCATGATAGCTGCAGAATGCTATTTTTGTCGCATGTAGACCTGTCGAAAGCCGCGAAGGTCGAGCGAAGTTTCCGGTAATGGAAAGAGGGTGGTCAGCAAGTGCCTGTCTACACATGCCTATTCTGCAGGCGCTATGCCAATCCGAAGCTTGGCATGCTTGGCCGCGTTGAGAGTTGGGTCAGTGCTGCGTCTCTGCCTGTCACAAAAGTGCCAGCAGCCAGCAGCTCAGGCATGTCGGCCTGTTCGATTGGGCGTCGAAGGTTTGGCAGACAACACCAGAAGACGAGGTAGCATACTGTAGTTTGCTTCATCAACATCTTGATTTCATGTCAATGTGTTGAAAGCTAGCGAAGGTGAAGCAGGCTGGCTTGGATGGCTGGGCATTTCTGGAATTTCGGCGGCTGAACTGGCGGATCTTTTCTGTGATAGGCTGGCGTTTTGTAGCATTTTTTCTGTGTGCAAAGAGAAGGCTGCGACACGCAGGCCCGGTGCTGTGTGCAGTACTTTTGCCTTTGCACTACGAGGCACGAAGAAGGGTGCAAGCCGGAGGGTTTCCGGATGTTTCAAGGTGTCACGGGACAAGTAGCCTATACATCCTATACAGGACATAGCCTTTATTTACATGCATCTCGGGTGCAGACCTAACCTATGGGAAAGACTTATCAGGCGCACCAGGATTCAGAATACGAGCTGGATTTGCTCAGCAAGTTCGACATTGGCAGAGACCCGCTTCCGGACTGGATGTTGTGGGCATCTCGCCCTGAGAGGCACATCGTGCGCGTGGCCACTGCAGCCACTTTAGCTTACCTTGGCTCTATCATCCTTTTTGTCTTGAGGTCCACGCCGTGATGGTTTGGTTTGTAGTCTGCGTAAGTACGTGGACTATAACTCGCACTCAGGACCCGGAACTCGTGCGTTGTGGATCGTCCTGCAGTGGTTCGTTCATGGACCTGTTCAGGGCATTTCTATTGAAATGTTTGTGTGTGTGTGTGCGTGTGTTTGAGTGTCCCGTCCCGTCCCGTCCCGTCCTGTTTGTCTTGCCTGGTCTGTCTGTCTGTCTGTGTGAATGTGTGTCTGCGCGCCTGTGGGTCTTTGTGGTTTGGGGTGAGTGCGGGTCGGTGGGCTGGAGTACAAGTCAGTGAAAGTGGAAGATGTTCTCAGATTTGAAACAAAATCGAACCGACCGAAGACTGCGATCGTCAGAGTTCGGTCTGGTGGGCAAAGTCGAGAGGCAACTTCTTGTAACTTGTGTGAGTTCTGTCAACGGTTTCGCCAGAGGTCTTGCCCCTCCTGGCTGACCTTGCTCCCCTTGACTGCGATACGCGTCTGCCGCTACGCGCAATCCCGGAGCTCAAGTTGGTGCTTCTTCTCGGCAGCATGCCTTCTTTATTTCTTTGCAGCATCGCAGCGAGAGACGTGGAGAGGTCCCTGCTCTCCCAACTCATGCCGCGATGGTGCCACCCCTTCTTCTAAAGATGCTAGGGTGCATCATTACAGTCACGAACGGACCGGATATCGTTTCGTGTTCATTAACGCCTACCGTGTATCTCCGGGACGTTTACGAGCCGGCTGTACTCAATAATTATGTGCAAGTCTATGGATCCTCAAGCCAACCTCGTTTGTGAGCTTAGTACTCTGCCATGCGAAAAGACGAGCCGACGACAGTCTGATGAGATTCCTGGGTAAACCAAGGTCTAACTAAGTTCCTGTACCGGTATCTGGCGAATGCAACTGTGCTTTCTTCTGTGTTTTCCAGAAACTATGGAATCCACTCGCACATTGATCGAGCCGCATATTTGTGGCTCTGCGGGGTGCCGATGAATGTCAGAGTGGGCAGTGTTGGGGCTACTGTTGCAAGTTCTGGTGCCTGGCACCCAAGACAAGCTAGAATCGACAACAGCCGGAGAGTTAGGTAGCACAACGACAAGCGCCATGCCCCGTTCCCAAGTCAGACACTGCCCAGATGCTGGTCATCTTGTAGAGCAATCGCGGGAGACGGCAGGGAGAATCTTTCACAACTGTGAGATTCAGTTGGGCGGGGTTCTTTTTGTTTTTTTTTTCGTGTAGTTTTTGTGGTTTTCGGTTCAGTGGGCACTTCAGTCCATAAGTCGGTCAGTCAGTCAGTCAGTCAGTCATTCGGTCGTCCGAAGAAGAGCGTCCAGTCACTCAGTCAGTCGGTCATCCAACCGAGCTGTCAGTCAGTCCGTCGGTCGTCCAGAGGGAGCGCGGAGTCAGTCAGTCGCACAGTCAGTCCAAATAAGGGGGCGGCATGTTTAACATATGTGGTGAACCGGACTAGACACATGAGGGCACGTGTCACGTCTGAGACATATGGTGAGCCGGAATCGCCAAACGAAGGGTACGTTCAGCATGTGTGATGAACCGGAATCGCCAAAAGAGGGGTTATACAATGAACCGTTTTCGCTGAATGGGGGGCGGGGGCATGTTCAGGACATATGATGAACCGGAATCGCCACATGATTGCGGGGGTGTGTTTAAGATGCATGGTGAGGCAGTATCGCCAAATGAGGGGTCTGTTTAACGTGTGTGCTGAACCGGAATCGCCAAACCAGGAGGCATGTTTAATATATAGGGTGAACCCGAATCGCCAAATGAGGGGGGCATGTTTAACATGTATGAGGAGCCGGAATCGCGAAATGTAAAATATATGGTGAACGGAATCGCCAAATGAGGGGGCGTGTTTAGGATATATGATGAGCCTTCATCGCCAAATGAGGGGGCTTGTTCAAGATATGTGATGAACCGGAATCACCAAATAACGGGGCGGTGTGTTTAGGATATGTAGTGAACCGGACTCGCCACATGAGGGCGCGTGTCTAAGATATAATTATGGTTAGCTGGAATCGCCAAACGAGGGGGCATGTTTAAGTAAGATATGGGATAAGCTGGAATCGCCAAATGAGGGGGCGTGTTTAACGTGTATGAGGAGCCGGAATCGCGAAGTGTTCAACAAAAATGGTGAGCCGGAATGAACTGTTGTCGCCTCATATGGCAGTGTAAGATATAGGATGAACCGGAATCGCCAAAATGAGGGAGCGTGTTTAACATATGTTATATGATGAACCGTTATCGCCAAATGAGGGGGGGGGGGAGTGTTTCAGATATGTGATGAACCATTATCGTCAAATGAGGGGGCGTGTTCAAGATATATGATGAAGCGGAATCAAGATATATGATGAACCGGAATCACCAAATAAAGGGGCGGCGTGTTTGAGATATGTGGTCAAGCGGACTCGCCACATGAGGGCGCGTGTCTAAGATGTAATTATGGTGAGCC
>CAJNDV010035552.1:32903-70569 GCA_905221635.1 Symbiodinium sp. CCMP2456
GCGTGTTGAACATGTATGAGGAACCGGAATCGCCAAAAGAGAGGGCGGGTTTTCAAAATATATGGTGAACCGGAATCGCCAAATGAGGGGGCGTGTTTAAAATAGACGAGGAATCGGTGTACAGTGTAGCCGATATCGCCAAATGAGGGGGCGTGTTCAAGACATAGGATGAACCGTTGTCGACCAATATGGGGACATGTTTAAGATATATGATGTGATGAACCATTATCGCCAAAAGAAGGGGCGTGTTTGATATGTGATGAACCGTTATCGCCAAACGAGGGAGCGTGTTCAAGATATATGATGAACCGGAATCACCAAATAAGAGGGCGGCATGTTCAAGCTATATGATGAACTGTTATCGCCAAATGGGAGGGCGCGTGTTTAACATGTATGACGAATCGATATCGCCAAACGAGGAGGCATGTTTTACGATATATGATGAAACGGAATCGCCAATTAAGGGGGCTTGTTTAGGATATATGATGAACCGGAATCCCCGAATGAGGGGGCGTGTGTGTAACATATATGCTGAACCGAATCGTCAAACGAAGGCGGGTGTTCAAGATAACCGAGTAGACTGGCAGGGCCGGCGGTCGGCCCGTCGGATTTACAGACGGAATGACCGATCGATAGAAGAAGACCAGTAGGCCGAATAACAACCAAAAAAAGACCTCGAGTACGGCCTCGGTTGTCGCCATCCCTGTGGCTCTTGCAAGTTTTGTTTATGGATCGAACCGAAAACTTCAGTTCGGGTCTTTTTGCTAAGTATTGCATGGTTGCGCGCATGTCCAAGAGATGCGTGTGGTTTAATCGCTGACTCCAGCAGGAACATTTCACCGAGCGCCGCTATCAGTGGCTGAAGGACATTGGGTGAGACCAGAAAGCTGGAAACCAAGTCAGCATCGACCGTCGCAATTTGTAGGGCTGTAGGCGCAGACTGAACCTTCAAGTTGAGACGACGTGTCAGAGGAAATCCCATTCCCACGGGCGAAGACTGTCCTCATCAGGACAGGTGATGCTTCCTCTGCAGTGGGGTCCAGGTGGCAGTCACGATTGAAGAAGCAGTGCATAGCCCACGTGCTGCTTGTCCGTGCTGCATCTCAGGCAGGAGTGTCTCAAGTGTAAATATTACAGGGCACCACGAGCACAGGCAGAATCATGCCGAACCTTCTTATCAAGTAAGCAGCACTTCATTGTTCCTGTTTTCGCTGTCGCCAGTTTGGCACACGATTTGCAGGAACATTCCCTCTCGGTATCGGTCGGATGCAGCTCTGAAGCAGTATTTCGTTAACCTCTTCAGCGAAGACGTGATTGAGCGAGCTTATGTCGTTCGTCACACAGGAGCGATTGGGATCTGTTCGGACTAAGTAGCAGCTTGCCCACGATGGAGTTTGCTGCTGCCCTTGGCCGTTTGTACCCCACGCACTACTTGTAGTGTTTGTGGAACTGCCTGCCCAGAATTTCATTGTGCGTTTAGGCACGGTGCTACTTGCAGTACCCGTTCCCTGCCTGCAGGACGCTTGACATACCAGGCCATCATGCGTGTGTTGCTTGCTGCTGCCTGTCGGACACGCTGCGATTCGGCCGCAGACCAAAGACTCTGCGCTCCAGGTGGCGGCACTGAAGCAAGCTCGCCTTGACTTGCTCCATGCGAAACAGCACTGGGAGGCACGCTGAGAAGGTCACGAAGGTAAATTCCTGTCATTTCTGCAGCTCTTCTGCTGCAGAGGAAGCTGGGCGGCCGGATCGGGCTTCTTCCGAGAGTCTTCGGTTGGAGCACTGCGAGAAGTGCCGAGGTTAGAATTTTTACAGTATGGTGTCCATGTCAAGCTGAAGCAATTAAATGTGGTGGCCGCATTTGCGGGGTTGATGTTTTTTGCTTAACGATTTGCACTTTAATGCGGTTTGTTTGGCCCGGCTGTACTACTGTATTACTACTGTACTACTGTATAGTACCAGGCCTCGGACTCAGTTGATTGTGGAGGGGAGTGTAGGTTGGAGGAAAAAGTCTGCAACATGAAAGGGTTTTGGTCTGGCAGTTATATTGGAGTGATCGGGGCTTGGTTTCGAGCTTTTGTGGATCCCCAAACCCCCCGACCCGGGCATTCGCGGAGCACGGCAGACGCTCCACCCAAGCCCCCCCAAAGCCCTCGGACGCCGCAAAACCGTTGTAAGTTAGTTAATTAATCAGGCCCACCCAGACCCCAAGCCAACCCGAGCCCCCGAATCGACCGAACCAAAGTCAAAAGGTCACGGGTAGCATACTAAACAAGCCGGGGACGAATGGTGGAGGGGGGGGGGGGTGCACTAAAGCAGCCACCACATTGCTTGACACATGCATGGAGTGCCGCTTGAATCGAAGCCAGCCCAAGTCGGTCAAGTTTCGTCTCGTCAGCATGGAAAGCTCTTACATGTAGCAATCCTCCTGAGGCGTGAGCAGACACTGACGCAGGAGGTCGCGCAGGCGCAAGCAAGGCTGGACGAGGGAGTTGCACGAGGACCCATGGCCATGACTTGCATGCCAAATAAAACCAGTTGTTCTGTGCTTTACTTCCTCAGCGCGGTGGGAAGATGCAACAACGTAGGTGGGGATAACCACGCGCCCATATATACATATATACATACATATCTATCTATCTATCTATCTATCTAGCTAGCTAGCTAGCTAGCTAGCTAGCTAGCTAGCTAGCTATCTATCTCTCTCTCTCTCTATACATATATATATATATGGACGGTAGCCCCACCCAGGACCAGTTGCGGATGGAAGCCGACAACCCTGCAAATACCGACGGACTCTGTGTCGGCTATTGTGGGAACATATAGCTTGCCTTGTTCGAAAACAGCAAAGGATGTATATGCACCGATACCAGCGTGGTTAACCTTGCGAATTGAAGCTAGTTGGCGAACGACATGGAAAATCTTATTGTGATGCTCTCGTGAGCTGCGCAAGGGCCGGAAGACCGCAAGAAGCCGCGACTAGGGAACAGACAAGAAAGCGAAAATCGCAAGCAAACAGCGACGCGATTCAAGCCAATATTCAAAATTCTGGGTCTCTCTGACCACGCGGTGCCGAATCTATGTGTTTTGGGAATCGGTCTTTTTGGCAGTTTCTGTCAAATGTGTTTGCTTTTTGTTTTGATGTGTTGGGTTTGATTGTTGGAATTCTTACATGCGGTGCGGGATTTTCTGCGTTTCTTCTCTGCTTATCAGGCCTGACACTGTTTAGAGATATCGGAAGCGTGCGTTTTCTGCAACACGTGCACTTGTCCGCAGCTTGTGGGTCTGTAGATGCCCAGAAAATCCCAGAACGAGAAAACGCTAGTGAGAGTGCCCTTTAAACCTCTGTTTGTATTAATGTCTCTGTGTGTATCTGCATAGTCATATACATGTCAAACAAAACGTATCCATTGAAGGGTTGTCAAGGCAGGCCGTCCTGAAGAAACTGAGGGAAACCCTGCTCCCCAGGAGATCCTGTGGTATGTTCTTCCACTGGCTTTGTAACCTTTACCAACGAGCTTTCGCAGCGGCTTGCTTCTCGGGACAGCTTCTGCGCCATCAACGTTTGCCTTTTGATTTCTGCCAGTTGCGCCATGCGCCTGTCAGGAGCAGTATACACGAGATGTTACCGACTTCAGCATGACAACAGCTCCCGATCCCAATGATCTGATGCATGGCTACATGTCTCGGTCGTAGTGTGACCAGGTCTTGTTACTTGTCTTCTGCAAAAATTCGTGGTCTTACCACCCGAGGATATATGCCAATCTTGCAGACTCCATGGCACCGATTGGTAGAACTTTTTTTGGATGCAAAGAAAGTTTTAGCCGCTTATCCAAGGCAACCTCATTCGAAATTTGAAGCCTTCAGGATTTCTCCCACATGTTTGAACTTCCGGACCTTGTGTCGAGGGGCAGGATGTAGCGAAGCTTTGTCCCGAAGTTGAGGGAAAGCTGTAAACAACACCTAGTACGTGGCTAAACCTAGCTAGCACGCCAGAGGATGTGCCTCATGTGCCGGCGTATGATGTAACAGTTAACAGAAAAAGCGGCTTGTGAGATTGAGCGGTTGTTGGTGGCCACGTTAGTGGACCGCTTGCGCTGGAGGAAGAAGAGATGAATTCTGCTGGGTGGAATTGGGCCGGCTTGGCCGCTATATGGGGAGTCCTCGACCTAGCAGATTCCGTTCTGACCTCTACACTGAAAGGCCTCGCCCCACAATGTAGAAGATCGATCTGCTTGGAGGTCTTTACGCTTTGGGTGCCCTTCGTGGTTCTTATATCGAGCACGGTGCTCGGACCACAGTTGGGGCTGAGATATTCAGGGCCCCAGAGCCGCGCATGGACTAGACTTGCGCCTTTGTCTCAGTGTGCAAAGAGGTTGGACCACCTTCGGTGCCGTGCAAGAGATGCTTCCGAGTTTGAAGGACCGCCGAACAAAATCTCGGAGTACACATGCTGACATGGCCAGCTGCAATCAAAAGCTCTAAATTCGGCCAAGAGATACATCGAGGCGTTGGGTCCGGGGCACGTGCAAAGAATTCTTGGTGTATCACGTTGTCGTTGGTTTGCACGCATTCGCATTGGCGGAATGCGAAAGTACAGCATGAGGCCGGCGTTGCTTCTTGGAGGGCTCGGTCCTTTGAGGGTGGCCTAGCCGAAAAGCCTCGCAACCATACCGCACTGCAAAGCTATCAAACGGCTGGCAGACTCTAGCCGTAGCCCCTGTAAATTCGGAAGACCCGAAGCCATCCAAAACCTTGAGTCCTGAACGTTACAAAGTCGTGCCCAACGTCCCGAGCACTTTCAGGAGGTTGTGAAGCGGCACATGTGGCTGGAATCTCAATCGCATCAAAGAGGCCTTGAGAAGGTTAGGCCAGACTTTGCTGCAGCTCGCATGTGGTGGCCTACACCACTAGTCACTCCCTGGTAGTAGCAAAGAAGCAAAGAGCAATTATCAGCGTCTGATTTCGGATTTCAAGATCGATGGTCTTTGGGACCGGCTCTGTTGGGCTGGGGATGGGGTCGATGAACGGCTCATCACCGCACTAAGAAGTAATGAGCGAATGGCGAGAGTCGAATGAGTGGCTAGCACACAGCTCGCGGCAGGCGGCTTCTGTTGCCTTAGAGCAGGCCGCCTAGCCTTCTCCATTAGCCCTCAAACGCACAACTCAGCCCTAGACCCCACCTTGCAGTAATTACTCCGACGTATGACTGTATCACTCCTGCCATCTCCTGCCTGTGGTGACCACGAATGCGACTAGTTACTAGTTCCCACATGTTCCCACTCCTCCCGACTTAGGCTAGTAATACAGTTCTGGCTGTCCCTGAATAATTACTTTGGCTTTGTTGCAAGTACGAGCACAGGGCGCTTCTGAGTTAAGGCAGTTAAAGGGAAGAAACTATTCACGGCAAGAAATTAGAACACACACCCGAGCTGATGTTTACTTTCCGGGTTTCTGCACAAGGACAAGCTGCTGACAGGAGTCTTTGCGACTATTGCACTGAAGGCGCGGCTGCAGCGTACGCCTGCGAATCCGGGATTACGAGATCCTGCCTGCTCCAAGGTGTTTCTTGCTTTTTTGCCATCTGCAATGTACGTCATCATCCGAACCGTGATGAGCGTGAAGTCGGGCACGGAGGCATCGATTTAAAATTGGTTCCTCCTCGATCCCTCAGCGTTTGTAAAGAGTCAATTGCCCTGAATGTTGAAGAATGCCAATTCGAAGGTGCAGATCAAGATGCAGAATTTTGGATGCAAAGAGCTAGCGTCCATCAGACTTCCAAAGTGACATAAAGTCAGTAAGCTTCGAAAGCTCTGTGAAACTCTATTCCGGAATTCTGTTTGGCTACTGCACCAAATCCAAAGCATGTGTCGACGCACACATGCCGACCTCTTACCACAAAGCTCCTCCCGTTTCCCCCGAAGACAGGAAAATCACAAACAAGAGCAGAGACGGACAAGCAGACAGGCAGACATACACATACACCAAACGTCTCCGAAGCAGTAGTGCAAACAAGTTCAGGATACACGCACACACTGAAACGCCCTGTCTGCAGCTGGGTAGCGTCGTGAAAGCAACAGGGCGTAGAGGGAGTGGCTTTTACAGAAAGGTAAGGTGTACGATGGAGTGCATCTTTTTCGGCACCTGTTGGCATGGAAGCATGGATGCCCTGGCAGGCCGGTCTAGTCCAATGTGCCAGGATGGATGCACTGACACATGAGGTGTGGCAAGCTGAAAGCTTAGGGATGATCCGGCTGTTAAGCCAAGGAAATGGTACGGTCTCTTCCTCGTATCTCGGGTGCATGCGAGTAGTTGGCGGAGCGTGCTTGCTGGCCATCTTTGTATATCACATTCGCTATCTGGCCTGTGAATGCTCTTTTGGTGTAGATGAGGTCACGTTTGTGCTGCACCTCGGCCATACTTCATGTATTTAGGACGGCGGGCACGAAAGTCCAGGCAGGAAATCCATGAAGGGGAGATGCGATGGTGGAAGGGGGGGGAGCAGAGCTTGGTACGGCTTCGAGGTCAAAAGCACGTTCTTGCTTTCGTTGGTGGCGCATGATTCCGACGCAGTGTCTGAGGATTCCAGTATCGGAGATTAATGGGCGGTTGAGTGTCGCTTTGGACAGGTGTGGTCGATGCGCAGGCTTTATGAGTCGGGGGTCAGAGCTTTGTTTTCTGAGTGGTCAAGGGCCTTGCATGTGGGTTGGAAATTCAGTTTAAGCAGATGCAACGGCGAACGCATGTAGCTGCAGCATGCTGCGGCCCCAACCAAATGCCACATTCAACCACCGACGTAATGACCTTTTACCACAAGCAGAGGGTTCGGTTTTCGCTGTGATCTTGGCTCGGCTAGTTGTTGTTTTCTGTTCGCTGAGTCTGTGCATGCTTGTGCTGCTTCATGCGCATGCGCTCGTGAAGCTTCGGTTGTGCTGCTGCGGAAAGAACAGAAGATGGGCTGATCCTCTGTCCAGGTCCCTGACGCTCTGGGCAGACATGCCATTAAAGGGCACTTTCCGCACCTGCTCGTGTAGATTGTCCTTATGGTTCCAATCCTTGTTGCAAACATCCAGAGATGCTAGCGAGTCCTTGGGCCGAAACGGCGCCGAACTTGGGAATTTGTAAGTGTTGGGAAAACAGATTCAGAGTAAGTCTCACTCTCACTCCAACGAACAATGGTTCAAAAGTGGTGGCATGAACGAACAAAGCTCGAGCACAAATTTTGCGTTCTGACTTGCTGCTCCTTGACAAATTTTAACAGCCATCTTGGACGACTTTCGTTTTATGCAAAATTGCCCTGTGCAAAACGAATCCACATCAATGGTGCTTGGCTGCCCCCTTCGGCCATTGCATGCCATTGCTTTGCTACTGGTGGCGAAAAATACTCTGAGTGGGTCAGCACGGCCAACCTTGTAAGACTATTTGCAGCAGCAGCGAACGGGGCCATGTTTGTTGTCCCGAAGTTGGCAGCTTGTTCAACAACCGGCACGCTGGTGTTCAATAACTAATCACCAAGCTATTCGTCCGGGACTTGTGGTCAGTTGCTGTAACAGCGGCTTCGGTAACCGACCCCAACATCTGCTGACCTTTGAATGTTCCAGATGGGGGTGCGTGTCAATTTCAAGGCTGGTCACTTCCCTCAGCCGCGGCGTGACCCTGACTCTGGCAGCCGACTCAGAACCTTGTCCAGACGCAAATTCGCTTGTGACGTCCCGCGGATCGCCACACTGAAGGTTAGCGTTGCGCAGAAGCCGGGACGTATCTTCCGTATCCTCGCGGATTTCCTGCCATCAGCTAGGAGCCCAGGAACCACTTTCGTACTGCGATGCCGGCACCAAACGGATCCAAAATGGAAGCGATTCTGCTTGAGGGCAGTGTCTGAACGATCCAGCCCAACTCTTTAACAGACATCTCCCCATGCTGACCTGCAAAGAATCAGGCTAGAAAAGCGTTGGACCGGCAATTCCTTGAAACGACCACTGATGTGGATACGACTCAAAACGCAGCCAAGGCTTCCCATTTCTACTTCAACTACATGGTCCTCGGATGGATCGTTTCCGACCTCAGTTTTTTGGATCCGGCGTGTCTCGACTTGCAGCTCTTTGTTGACGTTAACGCTCCTGGCTCGGCTCGCAGGTGCCATTTATGGAGCTGGTCAGAAATGCGAACTTCTGGAAGCCACTCACACGAGCTGGAAATTAGCGGAAATCCAATTACAGGTTTGCTCATAGGCCGGCGAGGTGTCGAGCGTCACCGTGTGTATGAGCCTGTTCGGCTACCGCCAGCAGCCAGCAAGCAGGCGAGTCGCTTGCAGCCCTTTCCTCCGCTTCAGGTTCCATTTTTGCAAATTATTCCTATCAATGTCGGAGAAGGCTTGGAGGCATGAGCGTCAGGTTGGTAAAGATCACGTGGGCAACCATGGCATTAAGGCGTAAGATGGCGTAAGCTGTATGTCAGGAGGCGAAGGAGTACAGCGAACCTGAAGATCCAGCCAGCTATGGACCGTGAGCAGACTACGAACGCATGCCATTTTCAGGAAGTCTCTCTGTGATGCCATTTGCAGGACTTGGAGCTCGCATGGCCTCGTCACTTCTCATCTCTGCAATCACGTTTGCGTTGCCCGGCCGCAGCACTAGCAGAAATTCGCGAGCCTTAGAAAATTGAATGCTGCACGAACCTGCAGGTTCTGTTCATGCTCCCCACTTATTCTGGTATTTTCATTCATATCCTTGAGCCTGTCGCACGCCAGCTACACATATCTCGACTCTTGGCTGGAGCAGAGCGCACAGAGCGCGAAGGGTGCGGATATCATGGGTGGAAGCGACAAACTGAAGAGGGAACGTTCTGATCCCAAGGTGGTGTATGCCGAGTCGAAAAAACCAGACACTGGTGGCGTCCTGTGGGTCCATGGCATAAGCTACCTGTTCTTGGCACTCCGGCTTTACACTTTACAGCTGATTCAGCCGACAGTCGCTGTTCCATTGCAGCTGGCATATCAAGTGCTGGCAGGTGATCCTGATGTACATACTGCTGATGACAGGAGTTCTGCAAATGCTCAGTTCGAGTGGCAAATGGCTGGGGCCACCTCTGGTCGCTCCTTGGCCTTGGCATGACTAGCGGCTTTCAGTCTCAAGCTTTCTGAGCTGCTTCAACCAAGATAGGATGGTCTCAGGCACTTGCGTCGACTGTTGCTCTTTATGCAGGTAAACATCGGGCCTGCCGGCTGCAGTAGCGGTAGTGCAGGCATCGGGACTCTGATTAAAGCTAGGTTTTCGGACCGGTTGTCTCAGCCTGATGCACGAAGAAAGAGGGAGTTGCCAAATCAAGGTGGACAGCTTGGCTTTTGATGTTCTCCCTCTGGAAGAGGTGGTCAGGACAAGCCAGGACTTGAGCAAGAAACTTTGCTGCACGATGAGGGTCGCCTCGCTGTAATAAGCCATAGTCGACGTCTAAAGTTAAAGTTGCCTATAACCTGTCATTCTGTTGGAGCATTTGTTCGTCTTTTCAATATGTGCAGCATGACAACAGGGCAGTTTCTCAGGAAGGCTGTGCGCGAACAGGGCCAGTACGTGCAACTTGGCCATGCTTCAGCAGAGGTCACTATGCAGACACAACTTGATCTAGTCTTTTAGGGTCGCTAGCGCGATAGCCGCCTCGCAGCCGGCCCTAGATTGTAGTTTCGGGACGGACGGGACCCAAGGTTGGGCGGGGGGGGGGTTCCGAACAGGGGGCGGGGGCCATAACGAGCCACAATGTACCAAGCGACTGAAAACGCGCCGGCCTCCGGCCTCGGTTGCGGGCTGGATACAGAGCATGGACGAGAGAAGGTGACCTGGTCGCAGAGACTGAAAGTCACACTCGCTTTCTCTGTATGAGGCAGCCAGAGTGCGACCTTAGTGCCGTCCAGGAGACCAAGTCCTGAGTCAGCAGTCACAGCCGATTGAGATGCCCGGCTGCTCAGATGTGAGAGCGATCCGTAGGGCCGAGCGGCACAAAAAGGAGCACTTGCATGCAATATTCTGTGAGATCAAGCGTGAAGAGGACCATGTCCCTCGTCTTTCCACCTAGATTTTCTCGTCATGGTCACGCTTGATCTGTCCGGGACTGTCATGGTTTTTGGGCTTGCCACAAAGGTGACAGTGCAACGGCAGCAGCCCGGTGCAGAGAATCAGAAGCGCCAGGTGCGCCCACACTCGCCTTATAGTTTTCTCATGCAAGACGGCCTATACAACGTCGACGCTGCCGTGTTTGCGACAGAACGCTTTGTCAAGGCCAGGCGTGCTCTCTTGCAGTTGACGACTGCTTCAACCTCAGTCTCTTGAAGTTGATTTCTTAGAAAACCCAAAGTTCCACATGTCGACAGTTTATCGGTAGGGTCATGTCACCATCATCTCAGGAGCTGACGCAGAGACTCTTGGGCCTTGGCTGTGGTGAGGCCTGGCAGGCACGCCATTGCAGTGCAGTCCAGGTGGCTGGTCTTTGGCAGCCCTTTGCTGTTCTGAGTCATGGCATGCCTCGAGCAAGCAACCGAATCACTGTGATCAGCATTTACGCATCACTTGTCCGCGTCAGTGTTACTCGCACGCCCTGGAGTGTTTTCACGATGCCTCCCGAACACTTCCCAGAAGACTTCGAACACTTTGTGAGAGAAATTTGTCGACATTGCCTACCAACTACAGGTCGGCAAGGATGGAAGCACAGGTACAATGATGGTGTAACTGTTCCAATCGACAAGGTAAACACAAAACTCCGAAGGTTCGAGAAGCCTTCGAACACGAATGTGCCTCAGAACCCACGAGAAAAGATCTTCACTACAGCCCCTTTAAGAAACAGTGACGATTCATGTGAAGTGTTTCTGTCAACAAGCTGTGTGAAGTTTGTGTGAAGATGATTGAGCCTAGAAGCCCAACACAGCCAACACGTTGTTAATCAAGGACGTCGTGAACACCGGTGTGCCGGTGGGCATGGGGCTGGGCGTGTGGGGGCATGCATGTGCGGACATGAAAACGCAGAATCAACGATGCTTAAAGGATGCCGGCTCGGCATCGGTGTCGTTTGTTCAAACATGTGGGAGACTATGTCACGCACCTACGTATGACTTTGAGCATCCATCAACCCTATACAGAAAGTGGTCGCCTGCTGAGACGAGGCTTCAAACGATCTTGTGTGGGCCATTCGCACGGAGTCAGAGGGGCAAGAACAATGGGACGAAGGAAGAGTGGCCATGGACCTCAGTTCATTGTGGGAGCCACTGGCATTGCTCGATGGCTGCTTGCCGGATTTGCTGAGGTGCAGATGCCAAAATCGATGCCTGACTGTCTGAGCTCAAGGCCTCTGCCGCCACCCAGGAATGTGCAGGGCTCGGCTTTGGAACGAGACTGAACAAGCAAATAGTTATACGATAATCATGCCCCGACTTGTTGCCAGAGTTTCGCAACCTGGAAGTCTCTCTAAATAATGCAGAGCTTAGTCAACTTCCGGTCGTTGGAGCTACCTACATTTACTTGTCCGCATATTTAGAAACAGTCACCGTAGAGTCTTTGCAAGAGGAATCCCAATCCTGTCCCGCATGTAACAAGACGAAGCAATCGGTTTTCTACAAGGCACTTGCAGCGGCTGTCGCTGGCGCCGGCTGCCGCCCAAGAAAGACTCGTTCCGTCATGGCGATTGTGACGCAAAGACCGCATTTAAGCTTTTTAACTGGCTTGACATTGAGGTGGAGGTGGCGAATCGGGTGAGGCGAATTCGGCCCCATGTGCTATTTGCGGTCCCGTTTTTGACACGGAAAGGCTGCACAGAACGAAGCTGGAGGCTGGAACCCCAGCAATACAGGTTGTAGGTCAAAGAGATTGCACTGAGTTGAAATTGGTCAGGTGAGGGTGGAGATGCGCTGGCAGCTGCAGAAGGCCCCTGATCCAAAATTTCCATTCCACTTCAGGAAGTTTCCAGGCATTTTTTTTTGCCAGCTGAGTTTTCCAGTTGCGGACCGAGGTGCGCCTCCTGAAGCGACAGAACCCGGCGAGGCTTTCGTGAGCCACGCCACACGGCGTAGTCTCGTTGCACATGTCTACCTGAAAATGAGGGTGCGTCTTTTTTTTTTGGAGGCAGAAGCACAATCAGACCCGCCGGCCTCGAAGGATTCCTCGTCGCAAGAGGCGCGCCCTGTAGCACAGAGAAAATAGCTGAATTCTGACGACTACCCTTATAAGTGTTTGGTAGAGCTGGATCGTCGCAATGTAACAGCCGCCAGCTCCGCTTCCTTCAGGGCTGCTACCTCATATCATGGAGAGATGGGCAGGCTCCAAGCTGGGTTGGGAGCCGAACTGCTTGGCTGTTCTAGATCCGATGCTTTGCCAGGCTTGTGGCTTGTCCTGTTCCAGTAAGGTTCATGCTCAGCATGTTTGGCGGATGGTTGCCGATGAAGATGTCCGAACCGCAGGAAGTTCAGTCTTGTTTGGCGGACGGCTTGAAGTGAAGCAGTAGGCAGTCCAGCAGCTTAGCTTTACTATCTTTGACTGCAGGCTGCCTGCGAGTCTAAGCGTGCAACCAGGTGTTGTCAGGCATTGGTTCGCTTGTCGGATAACCAACTGCATCAACAACGGAAATCGTTTGAAATCATCGCCAATAAGACAAGCCTCGCCAACCTTTCGATGCTTTCTAGGTTTTTTGTACCCTCCGCTATGCCCCGTTGAAAACGTGACGGTGGAGTACAACGACATGTTCAGCCTCTTTGAGTTTTGCTGTTAGCAGAGACCTTCGGCAGGCGTGTTCGGCGTCTCGAGTTTTGCTGATGTTAGCTATGAAGCTATGAAGCTATGGCATTCGTTTCTTTAACTTTTCGCCTTTCAAACGGCTGTTCGAGACGTTTGACGTTTCGCCTTTGGCGGGGCTTTTCTGCCTACCATGGCTTTTGAGGACTGTTGGACTGGTTAGGCTTTTCGTGTTTGGGCGGGATTTCCATCTGTTCGAATGAACGGCATTCCCCGCCAAAAGCAATTCTCAAACTTGGCAGTCACCCTGTACAGCTTTTCAGCGGCAGTATGCCGTCCACAAGTGTGAGAAGACCTTAAATTTCTTTGTTGCCGAGGTCATGATTGCGACTGCAGGCATGTTTCTCGAAGTCTCCAAGGGTGCGACCTGTGACACCTCCAGGCTGCAGGAGCCTCAGCAATCCGTCGATTCGCAATCAGCCAGGCTTGCGATGCTGCTAAATGTTAAACGTAGCATCAATTTTGGGAGGGGGGGAGAAATTAAGATATCAATAGCCGAGGTTTGCAGTAAAGCCAGCAAAGCCGAGCAGCTAGAAAGCTCATCCACGGCTGCCTTCTCCACAACTGCTTGCGAAATGTGTCCGGTGTTTGGTAGCGTGGCTTAGGAGCACTCTGACAACAACAGCACGCATAAAGAACA
The DNA here is from genome assembly GCA_905221635.1 of Symbiodinium sp. CCMP2456. Classification (NCBI taxonomy): domain Eukaryota; class Dinophyceae; order Suessiales; family Symbiodiniaceae; genus Symbiodinium; species Symbiodinium sp. CCMP2456. Next base: position 46,314 of record CAJNDV010035552.1, read on the forward strand.
AGACTATGTTATGTTCAAAGTGCAGACGACCAGAGTCGACATAGTCGACTCCGCCGGTAAGGCAATTCAAGCACAAGATTTCCACAACAGCTATCAATGGGCTCCCACCTTTGAACTGGTGGGCCCCGAGGCGTCAGGCATTCTGCCCAACGCTTTTCAGGGTGCCGGCAGTACTCGCTGCCATACCATCATTTTAAACAATGGCAACCACTTCCAAGCACGCAATGCCGTCCCTTCCACTCCACGGGAAGGGAAAGGCAGGCAACTCCGGGACAAAACCCCAAAGCACAGATTTGCACCTGGCCCTTCCTATGCAAGCAAATTCATGGTCCAGGCCCCCAGCAGCATGCAAAACAAAACACGACTGTGTTCGCAGTGCGCATTTGGCCTCCGTTCTTCGGTCGTGTTCAGAAATGCAGACGACCAGGCAACTCAGGAAAAAGGTTTCCAACACAGACACGCAACAAAAACACACGGGCACTTGACAAGGCACACACTCGCACCCAGTTTCAATGCTTATAAACCAAATAAAGACAAAGGAACATAGATATACCAAATACAGACACATGAAAACAAGGACATGCAAATACAAACAATAAAAGAGAAGTGCGAAATCAAATAAAGGCATCATGGTTTCAGGCCCTCCATTGTCCATTGTTCATAAGCCTTTACGGGGTCTAAGCCCGGCCAATCTGAATCTGCGATAGGCCTGAAAGATGGTAGTAGGAGCAGGATGAGGAGGAGTTGAGTTGGCCGGCCTGGCGGCCAAGTGCCTAGTACTACTGCTACTCTTAATAATAATAATAATGCTACTACTACTACAGCAACAACTGCTACTACTGCTACTGCTACTACTGCTACTGCTACTCTTACTACTACTACTACTACTACTACTACTACTACTATTACTACCACTACTACTATTACTACTACTACTACTACTACTACTACTACCACCACCGCTACTACTACTGCTGCTACTACTACAACTACTACTACTACTACTACTAGTACTCGTACTAGTACTACTAGTGCGACTAGTGCAGTACTACTACCACTACTACTACTACTACTACTACTACTACTGCTACTACTACTACTACTACTACTACTGCCACTACTACTACTGCCACTACTACTACTGCCACTACTAGTACTGCCACTACTACTACTCCTGCCACTACTACTACTACTACTCCTCTTCCTACTCCTCTTACTACTCCCCTTACTACTACTCTTACTACTACTCTTACTACTACTCTTACTACTACTCTTACTACTACTCTTACTACTACTACTACTACTACTACTACTACTACTACTTTCCACAACAACAACATCAACAACAACAACAACAGAACGACTACTGCTGCTGCTACTGTTACTATTTTTCTGTAACAACTACTGCGACTACTACTCCTCCTCCCACTACGAGCTACAAGAACAAGCACAACTACAACAACTACTACTGCTACTACTGCTACTACTCCTACTCCTACTCCTACTCCTACTACTACTACTACTACTACTACTACTACTAGTATTCCTGCTACTGCTGCTGCTGCTTCTGCTACTACTACTACTACTTCTTCTGCTACTGCTATCGGTACTGCTACTTCTAGTACTATACTGCTGCTACTACTTCGACGACGGCGATAGACGACGACTACTACAACTACTGCTGTGTGCTTCCGCGGGCAAAAGCACGCTGACTTGCCGATCCAACATCCACCGGATGAAAAATCGCAGAGCTTTCGTTCTCCATGCCTTCGGCACTCAAGTTTAAGCAGGTTTGCCGCAATCTTGTTTCCAAGCCTAAGCAGGTCGAAACTGCTGCAGCAAGGCGCTGATCTCCAGGCAACCATGGAGTGCTGACATGTTACAGACCACTCACTTACATGGCCAATCCGATGACCTGCAGAAGTCGAAGAGGTCATGCGCTTTGGCAGGCGTTGAATGGTGAAGGGTGCACGGTGCTGCTCCTGGCCGTGCGAGCCGAGGCAACATCCCAATCGATGTTCTGCATGCGTCTTCGGTTCAATGATGTTCAAAGATTATGGGCACGGCTTTGGCGAGCTCCCCGACACCTAGCCCACTTAGCCAACAGTTTAATTAAATAGTCGAACCTGTCTTTTCGGAGCATGTTTCTAGAAGTGGTTGTGATGGCATTGACAAGGAGGTAGCGGTTTGAGCTGTGGTGTTTGGTTAGTTGTTGCTGTTCCTGACTTGTTCCTGCACCTATTCCATCAGCGTGGGCTGAGATGAATGTTAGGTTGATGCTCTTTGTTTGCATGGAGTTGTGTCGGGCGTGCCTCCATGCAGCCTTGAGGGCTGGACCTGGACGCCCCCAAGAAAGCAAGCCCAGCAATCTGCACCAAAGCAGATTTGGCTCTGTGAAAGCAGCTTATTCAAGGCTTATTCACCTGGGTCCCACCAGTCGCGCTTGCTGGACCGGCTGCTTGGAACAGGTGCCAGTGCAAGTCTTCAATGTGCCTGGCTCAGACACTGCTTGCAACATGCCGCTTGCACCTCCTAGGTCCGAGTTCTTGAGTCCTGGCCGTGCCCCGACACCCGATCAGCTTTGACCAATCAGCTGACATAATCTTTGACTCGAGCTCAGCCAAAGGTTCAAAGCGATGCGCCCCACTTAGCACGATAATCTTGCCGAGCTAGTTCTTGACTCTCCAGGCTTCGATTCATGGGCCTCACTGCACTAGTCCCGGATACATGTAAGGATGCCAGTGAGATGCACTTTGGTCCCTAAACTATAGGCAGGCCCTGATCTGCAGCAGGAGTTTGGGTGGAGGGCGCATGTGTGCAAGATTTTGCACTCCGGCCGTGCTTGCGGGATGGAGACTGCCTGGACATGAGGAACAACTTCACTGGCCGCAAGGCGAATGCCTCGCATGTACCTTGCTTGTTTTTCTCGCCGTGAAATGCGATCGCCCGAAGCCCCCCAGGTGAGCAATGGGTCAGGGCGTTTCTCTTGGAGAGGCTTCTCAAGAGTTCCTCGGACATGACTTCGGCTTTTGACTCTGTCGGCTATCGGCCAGGTTGGAGCATGCCATTGATCAGTCTGTCTCAGTGTATGGCCAAATATGGTAAGGCGCTACTTCCTCCAGAAAGTCAAACTCGGAGAGGGGTCCTTCGGGACAGTTTGGCGAGCTGTGGACAGGCAGACGCATAGGACGTGCTATGCAACTCGTGTAGTGATGCTGAAGTCGCGAGTCTGTTTCGAAGCAGTGTCCTTCGTGTGTTTTCTCTTTCCCTGGCAGTATCAGTATTTTTGCCTGTGTCGCTTTCAAATGATCAGGACTAGGCCATCTTTCTGGCATACAGCATCTTGTCCAATCGGACGAGTGTATTTATGATACCCTGTGCGGGTAGTTCTTGCAGGCAAGTGTTTCTTGATAAGAGGCTCGCTTCAATCTGCTCCTCCGCAAACATTCCTACCCGGCGCGGCCGAGCACGTGCTTAAAACTCGCTTGCGCAGGCAGGAAAACACCATCGTAGCTGTGAAGCAGCTCGACAAGGCAGGAGCTCGCCGTGCAAGTCTTCACAGATTACGCAAAGCTACTCTTGGCAGGCATTGCTGCCAAAGCGCGGCGTTCGCCGGCAAGATATTGAGCGAGAGGTGGCAGTGATGCGGGCAGCCTGGCTACACACTGTACATGGGTGGTGGAATGCACGTTTCTCCAGCAAGCATCTTGGGTTCTTTCCATTTACGGCTGTCTTGACGTGTCGAGTACTTGCAGTTGTTGTTTGTTGCTTTCTTTCTTTGTTCGATTGTCTGCCTGGCATGTATCGTTTACCTGTCTGTTTAAAGTGTATCTGTCTGCTTGTTTGTGGTTATGTATACCTGGCATGAATTCATGCACGTGTGCAGCTAGTTGTTGTTGCGTGCTTGTTTGCTGTTTGTTTGTTTGTTTCTTTCTTTCTTTCTTTCTTTCTTTCTTTGTGTGCCTGTCTGCGTGTATGCTTAGCCTGCTTGAGATTGCGTGTTTGTGTTGTTGGGTCTGCTTGCGTGAGCGCGGACTTCTGAATTCCTGACAAGCGCCCAATTGAGAAACAAGCACTGAGGAGGGGGGGAGTGCGCAATTAAAAAAAACTGGAGTGGCAGCCATGCAAGACACTTCACGGAACGGAGGTTCACATCATCGAAAAACAAAAGGTAAACGAGCGACAGATCACCAAAACGCAAGCTCGTGATTTTCTTTCTGGGGTTTCCAGGTAGAATGTGCAGTGTCTAATTATAGTAGTGTGTTTATTGGGTTTTTCAGTTTGCGGCTTGAACTCAGTGTTGAGCAGGGTGCGGGATGGAGGGGTTTGTTAAAGGCTCACTTCGCTGCAGAGTTTGAGAAAGTCTGCCCTGTGCGCGTCCTGAGGCCCCATGCTGGAAATTCTTCAATGAGCGTCTTCTTGTTATGTTTATTGTTGTTGGTGGTAGCGGTGGTGCTTTGTGTGTGTCTGTGTGTCTGTGTAGGTACTTACTTGAAACGACTTGTGTGTCAGGCCGTGTCCCATCCGAGCCAAGGCTGCATCAAGCAGCTAATGCCCTGACGGAAGGGTGGCAGCGTAGATATGTTGGATGGTAATCCAAGAATGCCTGCACAAGGAATGTTACAAAGCTGTTCGGCAGTTGGGAGGACTCTGCAAGCATCTTCTTGGCGTGCCTTTGGCTGAGCAGATTTGCCCACTGCATGTCGCCACCTGAACACCATGGCGAGAGTCGAGCGACAAAGTGATAGGGAATCCAAGGCTGGAGTATTGTGCCACGGCGAAATTCTGGGAGCAAGCACCTGCGTGCGGAAAGCAACCAAACGCCCATGTAATTGTTCATGTGACAACTGCAGGTAATGGTGGCGACTTTGGAGACAAGGCTTCTGACATGCCGAACGATTGAGCCCAATTCCGGTGTCTGAGTGTAGAATTATACTGTGTGAGTGTAGAATTATACACTCAGAATTTCCAGGTGAAAGAGAAGGGAATGGAACTCGAGGAAAGCACAGCTGCCGAATGGATGCCGCTGAGCTTTGAGAGTTTGGTTAAGGGACGCTATGCAGAGATACTTGGCCCGTAAGCTTCAGCCTCCATGTGCGAATGAATGCGCTGCTTAGGCTTGTCGGGTGGTAGGGACATTGCTGCAAGGTTCCAAATCGTCTCAGCTATTGGAGTCTTGCATAGCAAGAGTATCTGCCATAGAGATATCAAGCCGGACAACTTCATGGTGCATGACGAGGCCAGGAGGATTTCAGACGATACCGATGATTTCAGGATAGAGAAAGCCTTCGGTGGTGCTTTCCAAGTGTTGCCCCGCCAGGTCTTGAAGTTGTCAGATTTTGGCTTGGCAGTTCACCTTCCTTTTGGCCAGAAGCTGGTCGAGAAATGCGGCACTCCTGCGTTCATGTGTCTTGCCTTCGCATTTCACGGGCTGGGCATTTTATTCTAGCAGGGGCCAGGAAAGGAGAGACAGTTCGACCACTGCGTGAGAGCCCCATTCTCCAGGTCACCGGAGCAACACCAGCTGCCGAGAGGAAGCAGGGGCCACTCTCGCAGCAATTGCGGTCTGAGATATGGTCGGAAGAGAGGCGAGAGGTAGCGATATCTCACGATGAACCGGTCGTCACAGATCGCCCATGTTCGGCTAGCGGCTACAATCGGCTAAAGGCGTCGAAGTTGACCTCTGCGATAGTCGAATTTATCAGGACCAACTTCAACGGTATGGTGATCCTGTGTAACGAGCCGGGTTCGAGCACCAGGATCAGTCAAAAAACTACCGATGCAGGTACACAGCTGTCGCTCATGACAAGACGCACAGACCATTCGACTGTGGGCCCTTGTCCCTCTGTCGGATGTCAGCGTCTGCACAAACTCAACCCGTGCTCTTGTTATCTCTTCTTCCAGCGCTTTGGATCCTCGGCTGGGGCTGATTCTCCGGCAATTAGAATAGTCACTCGTTGCTTGGTCCAAATCTCGTCGCAGAAGTGAAAGCAAGACTTGCTTTTTCGGAATCCGTCGCATTTCAACAATGCGAAATCATGTCTGCGCTGCGAGCAGCACTTCAGACCAGCCCGAAGGATCCGCACCAAGCACGCACTAAGCACAGTAGCTTGCGTGCCATCTGAGGTTACAGTCATTCTTGCGACGTTTGGGCCGCCGGCATCACCATGAAGCTCGGCGATGGTTAGGTCTTGTGGAGGTGTTTTTGCACGTCAGTTCGGCAGCACAAAGGTACATGGTCATGTTCGCTGGCAAACATCCCTTCTTGCTGGCCAGCCACTTTTCTGAGATGTCACTGCTACGGATTGCCCATTACCCACATTCGCCCCGGACGACGATGCTGTAAGTTCGAGTGCAGTACTAGAACTGGCATCGAAGCAAGATTGTAGAGCAGCATGGGCAGCCTGTCGTGAACATACTGTGGTTTGCAAGCCCAACACAAGACCCCTCGACAAACGGCGGACAGCCGGCAGAAGGTGGGAACAAAGCCTTAGTCATAGTATGTCATAGTCATGTCAAGGAACCTGCCGCAGCAACGTAGTTGTTTGGGGAGGAAGACCTGGGCGGTGTGAAGGCATTGAATCTCCGATCGTTGGTCCATTTCTCGACCGTTCATCCCCGCACTTCAGCCTTGAAGGAGAAGCGGACGTTTGGTAGTGCGTCTGTGCAGCTCACAACTTCATGCATCATTGTGGATGTCCCTTCCCTATCAAGCACAGCCTCAGCAGTCTGTGGCGGTCTCCATTTTCATGTGTCTGTTCTGTCACCTGCAAGCGGCTTCTTGACCGATTGCAAGTCCTGCGGCCTGCGGTGCGAAAAGCTCAGGCCAGCAGCTGGATGAACAGGCCTTGCTTGCGGGCCAGCTGGATTTCAGCGTTGGCAGCAGCTTCTTTGGCTTTGCCATGTTGCTTGCCTGGCGCAGATGCTGCAAGTGAATGGGCTTGTGACAGTTCGCGGGGGCATCACGGGTAGACCCGTCCTCGTGCGCCTCATAAGGACTGATCGCTTCTCGGAATCCGCACGGTTCTTTTGCAGACAGAAGCTGAAGCTGAATTGGTGAGTGTGCAACATGTACTGTTGGAACACTGTAGTAGACATGTTCAGCCACGAACACGAGCGTTTGCGCGCTAGCAAATGGTAGAAAGAAAAACGGATGAACTACGAGAAGAGTTCGTGTAACTGGTTGGCTCTGCGATAGAGGGGGATGCCATGCAGACATGCTATTTATTCAGCTTGTAGACTTAGAAGTCCAGAACCGAAAAATGTTTCGCAGCTGTTTACTAGATGTCAAGTTGGTAGATCAGCCGAGGATGGTTACTCCTGACATGGGCAAACGGATTTCAGCTGCTGCCGCGTGCCACAGCGAGTGGTTCCGGGACGGGGGGCCTTAAACGGCTTAATTGATAGATCTAAAAAATGGTTCTCCCGACACCAGCTCTCGGCTCCTCCTGCACAAACAGGAGCAAGCTGTCGGAAAGTTTCGACATCCCCAGGACCTGGGTGGGGGCAAGGGCGTCAAGATTTAGGGCGAGACCTTGACAAACCCCAGCAAGTGTTGCTTTGTCGTGCCTGGCAGTTTGCACCTGTTTGCCGTGCGTGGGCTTTGCTACTGTACAGCTGTTGGAGGAAGCTGATCCAGTACCAAAGGAAGGAAGCCCTGTCATTTGCAGCTGGACAGATCAGAAAATTTCGGATTTGCTGGTTAGGCTCTGATTACTCTACTTACATGGCATCAGGCCCGAGGGCAGGGTGGTCAGATGTGGTCACTGTCATGCAGCGGCGCAGCTAGGGCTGGGGCCGAACGAGTCACGTCAGCCATCAGATAGCCAAGCGGCTGCATCCTGGGAGGTAAGCCGCCTGCAAGCCCAGGAATTGCCAGGCGCAAAGCAACGTATTCTGCATGGCTCTGGCCGACCAGGGCATGCATTGACGTAGTCTTGCAAAGACCGGATGTCATGCCCCTTGCATGTATCATTCAAGCACGTGCTATCATACGTCAGATATACTCCTTCACTGTCTCGCTCTCTCTGGACCTGTTTCTGTCGTTTTTGGCTGCTCCGCTCTGGATGTCTAGTCTAGGCTCACCTCGCCTTGCTGCTTCTCGGTGAGCTACCTTTTCTCAATGGCCTGTGTTCCAGGGTGCAATCGAATGTGACCGTCGATGGGGGAAAGGACAAGGAGGAGCACCTGTAGTAGTGGTCGGCAACAGCCAGTTCCCAAAGAAGGCATTTGTTGGCAGCTGGATGGGGAAGCGCACTGTCGTGCAGCGCGTCGTTTCTCAGGAGTCCACCCAGCGCTGGTGGCCATTCAGTGCAGAAACACCTTCGCAACCGTCCCGCGGATGAACTAGTAACTAGTTACTAGTTACACGGGCTTCGATGATTTTGCGAGCACTGCCGTAGGCATGCGTCTTTGGTCACGGAGTCACGGATGTTCAGCAAACAGGCTTATCGGGGCAATGTGCTAATCAAGACGAAGGCGAAGGTCCTCAGTGCTCAGTGTGAGCTGCTGTTGAGGTCGAAGCCGAAGGAACCGCTGGAGGAAGAGCATTTGGAGAAGCAAGAACTGCAGCAGGAATTGCTGCAGCACCGGCGAGCGCTTCAGGGACGGATGGGCTCTCCTCGAACTTCACAGTCCGACGACGAGCTTCGGAAGCGGAGCCTCGGCTAAAAGACCACAAAAGATACGAGTGGCATGCAAGATCACGGAGCGACTGCGGTTTCTTTGTGCATTCTTGCCATGCATGATGTGCGCACACGCAAATCATGATAATCATGCATCTCACCCGGTTTGGCTCCTGCTCATGTCGCTAAGGATTGAAGGGTTGGAGGAGCAGTTGAGGCGGAAGTGAAAGTCTGCATTCTCCGCTTCCCCCTTCCCACGTGCAGGCAACACGAGGAGCAGAGCCGCCTGCGGGAGGAGCAGAATCGCTTGCAGAAGGAGCAGAACGAGTCCCAGTGGGAGATGCTGGTGCAGCGACTTGGCACAATTGTGTTTGTCATGACTTAGGTGGGTGGGCATTGAGTGGGTGGGTGATGATGAAGGACTCGGACATCCTTGACCCCTCGCAGCGATGCGACCGAATCTGCGTAGATGCCAAAACAGTGAAAGAGCACCATGGAGACCATGACGACCGCGACCACTAGGACCACCATGACGACCACCCCATAACCAGAAGACGACAAGGGGACCACCAGGAAGTTCGAGGACACCACCAGGACATGCCAAGATGCTTGCTGTCAAGCAATGGCGGTATTCAGGAGCACGGCCACGATGCTTCTCCCCAAAGTATTAGCGGAATTCAGGAGCATGGCCAAAATGCACTAAGATACTTTCCTCGCAGTACTGGCGCGATTTGCGCGATTCAGGAGGACGACGGGCAGACTGCCTTGCTTGAAGTACTGTCAATGTATTGCAAGTTTTTGGGTGAGTCTGGCTCTCCGGGAGACGGCACGCGAGTGCAAAATATGCACTGTTTATAGTGGGAGATAGCGAGCAGCATTTTTCCGCAGCTCCCCCTCAACACTAACGCTAACCGATTCTTTGCACTTAACGTCGATTTCGCCGTTAGATCTCCATACGGAAGCAAGTGCATTTGTTGTTTGTTATCCTAGCAAGCACATGCAAGCACTCAGGATGCAGCAGTTTATCAAGGACAAGAAGATGACGCAGGACTTGGAGGCCACTTGTTGACGCAGTTGTTACTGGCATTTTGCACGTCTCTCGCGTGACTCCGGCCTCAAAGCTTCCCAAGCCGGAAATCGCACGTGGTCTAGCTCGGGAAAGCCTTCACAAACAGACCGAACGGCGTCCTGTTTGTGCGTGGATGAGAGTGGATGAGCGCCCAGAGCTGTTGTCGCCACCCTGGACCCTGGACAGAAGGGCGGCAGCGGGTGGGCAGTAGATTGTGAGTCTCGAAGAGTATGTGAAAGCTTGTAGCATGTTGTGGCAGTAGTACAGCACCCTTATTGCAGTTGACGTAGCATGTCGAGGTGGCGCTCGTCATGGTAGGGGAAAAGTAGAATACTGAGTGAGGCAACTATGGCCGGCAAGACGACGCCACCTGAGCCAGTGCAACCTGCTTCGCAGGCTGGCAAGGGAGCTGATTTTGGATGTTTGCATGAGGAGGTGTGTAGCAGAAATCTGTGCAATGCGCTGCACAGCTATCGTGATGAGGTGACTGGGGAGACAAGTCCCACTGGGCAGCCAACTTCCAGTCGGAGCTACTCCCGCAGGCCGGCACGCTCCGCTTGTGGACGAACTCAGCAATAGAAACATACAGAAACAGACGGAGCTTGTGAAAAGAGTGGGAATGATGGCTCACTTGATGCTGCGCCGTGTGAACCTCAACCAACTCCGAAAACGCGGAATACAGCTTCGGTCCTGCTGGGGCAGCAGGACGGTGAGCGCTACGGCAGCTCCACCTGAGATGCAGCAGATCCCGGCTGTGCAAACTTTGAGGGCAGGCATGCGCAGCTTGTTGGCAGATGAGAGATGATGACCTCGTGCTTTTCAGTCAGCTTCAGTGCCATACTCAGAACACCAGAATGTTTCTCTTGGCAACCTCAGGATGCCGGTATTACTCATCCACGTACGGCAGATGGATCAGCGCTAAAGTCGAGAAGTACCATCCCAATGGGACGCCATGTCCTCATTTGCCCTGGCGGGCCACCCTGAGGACTGTTTGGTAGGCTCACTGTGCGTATTGCAAGCCAGCATGGCCGCCGCATTGCACGTGGGCCTTGAATGAGTGTAAGGTTTGACCTGGATGTGAAGCAACATGCTTCCATCGATTACATCTCGCCGCTCCCAGATGTCGCAGAAGCAGAGGCACGCAGCCAGCAATGCTGACAGACAAGACAATTCGCTGCTGTGCAGACACCTGTAGAGACCGTTGGATTCGTTCGGCTACTGAACCTGTGGATTCGGCATTTGGCGGGAAGCATGTGAGATGGGCCTTTGTCTTCTGATTGTTGGGTGACGCGCCGCTGATGTTTTACTACGCATACATGTTGGCGTGCTTAGTCCCTGTTTCGGAGTGGTCCTCAGCCGACCGAGTGGAGGGAGTCATGCCGCGGGTGCCGGCGCGTCTCATGTCCATGCCTTCTTATAGAGGTATTCGGTACACTGCTGCCCCTCAATACTTTCATATATTTCAATTCCGAGAGAATAATCGCTTCCCTCTAACATTAAACCCCCCTAATAAAAAACCTCCCGGCCCCGGGATTTCGCGGTTTCGGGCCCACAATTCAAAGTTAATCAAAAACACTAGGGGGGGCCTAGGATTGACCAGAGCTTTGCGCAAAAAAGGAGGGCGTGGGGCTTAAGGTTTAGGGCTTAGAGGCTTAGGGCTCAAGGTTTAGGGCTTCAGGGTTTAGGGCTCAGGGCTTAGAGCTTAGGGCTCTAGGGCTTAGGGCTAACTGTCTGCTACAGCCGGAACGGCTTCGTGATGGACGCTCTTTGTATCAGGCTCAATCCGACTCATACCGGGTTTCCGAAACCCCCACAAATATGAAAGCCAAACCACCGGGACTCAGTTTTTATAATAGGGGGAGGGGGTGAGGGGGCGTTTCAATACTAGGGGGAAGGGATTATTGAACCAAGTTGGGAATGCTTGACATCGGCCGCAGTGGGGCTGTGGGGAACCACTGGGTCCCCTTGGGGCACAGGACAACCGCAGAGCACGGTCTTGCCAGATTTAAGTCGCTGTGCGAAGGCTGTGTTCCGCTAAAGCATACCAGAACGTACTGGTGCATGATTTCCTCTGTCGGATCAGGCCTGGCCACCTGGTACGAGCGTGAGCTACAACAGTACCTCTGCCAAGCGGTGGATTCCCGCTGTTGTCCAGTCGCCAGGCGCTCAGGAAGCCTTGCCTTCCCCGAATGCTGCGATGCAGGGCGGGACCTCCAGTGAATTTCACGATGCCATGCGGCGCCCCTGAAGCGTGCAGATGAGTATGTGAAAATCTACGGGACTCCATGGGTGTCGCATGTTGCAGCTGGTGTATGCTTTTGCGCTGTGCGCTCTAGTGTCATGCAGTGTCTACTGGCCGGGAGCCTTGAGCACTTGGAGAACCACAGTAAATCAATCCGAGTCCTTTTGAAGCTCCAGGTCAAAGCACCAACGTGGTCCCTCTCTCGCTCTCATGCGTTGGTGATTGGTGACCCTCTCCCTGTCTCTGTTTCTTCTGTTGGTCGGTCGTTTCCCTCGCTCACACTGGGCTCACTGCTCACTCTCTCATTGTTCGTCTTTCTTCATTTTCCATTGCCAGCTTGAACCACATTCTGAGGTTGTATGAAGTTGTCATGCCAGCACGGGCAATACAAGAACCGATTTGTCCGCGGATTGCGGAGGGACCACACAAATCTCTCAAGTATGCTACATGTTGGCTACGTTGCATGCGAGTAAAGCCATGCAAACCCTCAGCCCCTGAAGCCTTACAACACCTTCCAACTGTCGATGGCCGTTCTCGGAGGTTCAATGCCAGCGGTGCGAATGCAGCTTGGTTTCGGGTAAGGTGGAGGCACAGGTCAGATGTGCAGTTGCATCGCTGTTTGCATCCATCGGGCGAGGCAAGTACTCCATTGCTGGTGAGGTGCTGAAGACCCGGTAAGCTTTTCGTGTATGTGCGCATCTAAGGCTGGCACATACAATTTAGATGTGAGGCCCTGCGCAGACTGTGACCGGATCAAGCCTAAGTTATTAAAACATGAGGCCATGCCTGTTTAATCAGATTAGCTAGGTGCACTGGCGAGTGCCCACACCGGAACTGCAGTACCCAATATACTTTGTTCTTGAGATGAAATGAAACGGTCGGCTGTTCGACGCGAAGCAGGCCCTTTTTCAAGCTCGCAGTGTGGACACGAACCATTGTCGAACGTTGTTTCACCTGCGGCACCTTGTGCTGTGCCAATGCCGTCAGAGGCCTCCGGTACATCGCCTGGAGCCTTTGAAAAAGGTGTGTCACGGCGCCGCGATTTCATGTGCTGTCCAGCATCTCAACATTTTCGCCTAGGTGCTGCTGGAGCACGGGGCCTGTCCTGATGCTGCTGGCCGTGAGGGTGTCGGCACCTCGAGGCCAGCCTCCGGAGATGGGGCTTGTGAGTTTCACTGTCCAGGTCACCCCCTTGGAGCTCATCCTGCGCAAGCAGCGCGAAGACAGCGCAGACGGCGAGTGGCTGAGGCGGACTATCAATGTGAAGATTAAAGAGCCGAGGTGCTCGGACACTAATGCAACTCGATGCAATGCCGACGTTCAGAGACTCGTTTTGGGATGAGATGTTCTGCCCTGTCAGGCAGTCCGCCGAGGCAAGAAGAGCACGTGGTTGATTCATAGCTAATCTTACGTCCTGCGGACGTCACATCCGATTCGATGTCAAAGGCCTTGCGACAACACAGGGCGAAGCTGGAAGCATCGCAGGCCGGATGCACTGCGAGCTTCAGGGCTGTCTGTCTGGTCGTGCTACTTGCACATATGCAGCTCTCGCAGGAGGAGCACGCAGCTCGTGTCATTGATTTGTGCTGACCTGAGCCGACGACGCGATTCATGCGCCACTGAAGCAGGGAATAGCAGGGATGGTGGGGATGGTGGGGAGGGGCAGAGTCGAGAGTCAAGAGCGCATCTTCACCGTTTCTTGACGAGCCTGCAGAGAGTGTTGCCGGAAAGACACGGTTGCGTCGCAGATCAGGCAGAAAACATATGGAGTGAAGATGGTGCCGGCCTTACCCACAAGTCGAACGAGCATAGTACCTCTGAGTGTTTTGGAACGACCTGCTTCACAGTCATTTACAGTCTATATTGCAGTTTCGATGCGCTCGAAACGGACGTGCATCCTGCGCAGCAACAGCTGCATTCCCACAGTTCCATCTCCATTGAACAGCAAGTTCCGATGGTCTCCAAGCCGCTCGGAAGACGCAACGCACTTTATTGCAAGCACAGGAACCGCTCCAGGCTTTTGCTCCAATGCGGTACATGGCGCCAAAGATCTGACTCACGATTGCATGTCGAGGTCAGTGCCTTACTTACTCTTGCTTCGCCGCTGTCGCTGCCTGCGGAGATTTTGGAGGTGGGACAATGTGGGACATGATTTGCACACTGCTCTTGAATGCTCCGCATGTCAAAATAAGCGTCATGTGCCACATCGCTGACGAGGCCACAGCACCGTTCAAGAGGCATACGTTCTTGAGTGCTGCTTTGGATTTGGAGGTGCTTCACCTCCTCTTCCGGGAACTCCCCCTGGAGGTCGCCAATGCACGAGCTAGTGAGGTAGTGCATAGCAAGACTGGTTGCAAATGAAGGGTAAGCCGATGCACTCTGTGGGCCATCATGGACCAGCAAGCAACACCTCCTTTCTGTTCGTGCTCGGGCCACTCACTTCCGTGAAGTTGCCGCCTGTTTAGTGCTGGAAAGCATAGTTGACACCGATGCATGATAGGTGTTGCCGCTGGGTAAGAACTGCGGGTGCCAGCGAATCCTGCAAAGCAATCAGCGCACACACAAATGAGCAGAGATCTCAAATCGTCTCAGCACTGCCCCTTACAGCTGCTTCGCGGATGATGCTTATTTGGCCATTTGGCTGTATGTGTAGTGATAGTTCAGTTCTAGACCTTGAAGACCAGACGATGCCGGAGCTGCGTACCTGGAAGTTAAGTTCGCGTTTATCTTCTCCTGTGCTACACTGACCAACTCGGGTGATCAAAAGCGTCGACTGAAGTCGGCTTCCATTCTTAATGGCCTGCAGGCTTGTCTTGTGGGGGTTAACACGGGTTCAATCAGTATCTGGCGCCTCGTCTTCGAGTATGAAGCCAAACCTACCTGCCAACCATCAGGGGAGAGGATCTTACTGACTCAAAGGAAGGCGACTCTGAGTCGGTGAGTGGCTGTAAGCAATGTGCAGGTAAGCTGTAGAACGAGCACGATGAGCACGAAGCACCAGATGGTTCCTCTTGCCACCACAAGAGTTGCTGATCAGCATGCTCATGCGATGCTGCCACGCCACCGTTGCAGGTGGTGAGGGAAGCACTGGAGCCACAGGCAGTCAGCCCGCGCACATGCATCCTAGCTTTAGCACTTCACGTGTTCATGGACGTCAACGTTCTTGTGTCGGTTCTTTCTTGCTTGCATCACATGCTGGACCGTGCTGTCCAACATTGTTCACCCGTAGTGCTAAGTTCACTTTTTTGATGTGCAAGCTCTGCACTTGCAGCAGGAGCATCTGAGCCGGCTTAGGACTAGCTCACATGGGCAGGTTCGGGTACAGGTGCCGTTTTTTCGCAGTTTAGCATGAAAGGCATTCTGCGCCTTGACAACGCTGCTGCAGCATGTGGCCGGACACTTTGGACCGAGGAAGTGCTTTCGTTTCAGTAGTGCCAGTGGGGCACTCTGGCTGTCACGGCTCTACGACTCTACAACATGAAAAGCTATATGGGAGGTGTGTTGTATACAGTGACCGACCAGGGCTATTAAGGTTGTTTGCCGGTATACATCTCGTAGCCGATATCCACTCTCTGTCGTGTTGTTTTCGGAATTTCGCACGAATAAGCAAGAAGCTGAGCTGAGGGTTGTGGGTTGTGGGCCTGGTCTGTTCATGCCGCATTCTTGGGAGGCTCAAGCCTTGGCAGGCATGAGAGAGATGTCTTCGTGTTTGAAAGGGCCCGTGTAGCCATGGTCGGAAGGCAGGTCATGCAAACCTGGTGATACATTTTTTTCATTGGCTTCTCATCTGCTTGACAGGATACGCGACCAAGTCACTGGAGCCGTTCTGAGAGCATCTGGCAAGAAAGACAGCCGAAACGAAGACCGAGATGCGCCCCCTGGTTTCGAACAGGCATGCCACCTGTTCATTGCTGTTCGTTCTTCAATTTCAGCAGTTTGTGTTGTCCTTGCTTAAGCCGAGGAATCCGCTGAATGATTCCATTCCCGGTGAAATTGTCCGACGCAACGAATCTTGGCCAAAGCCATATTAAGCTTGTGCTCGTTCGTCAGTAGCAGTCAGTAGCACAGGCATCCATCAACCCAGTCTGCCGCTACTAAGGAAAAAGCTCATAAATCAGGACCCAGTGCGAAAGCTCTGGCAGAAACAGACTTGCAAGCTGTTCTGGCAAAAGGCTCCGGCACTCGAGAAAAGAACTTCGGCAGCAATTGCGCCGTGAATGACATGAATGACTATGCCATGTGGATTTTCTACAAATGCGACCGATGGATGGGTCCGGCAGATGCAAAAATGCAAATCGACCCGGGTCATATGAAGTGTTCGTCCCTTCTTCACTTTGCGAGCTGCGACAGTCGGATGTTGTCGAAGGGCTCCCCACCATGCATTTGCCATCCCGTCTCTGGTGTGCAGAAGTCTTAGACAGTGTTCTCATCCATCGTCACATTTCCACTCAGCCGAGGGGCCAAACCCGCCACCCAAGATTGCACACTCAGACCCTACACAAATCAACACATCTGCACCCAGTGTTCGGCCACCGGCCAAGCCCACCACACCCACGCCCTCCGAGTCCAAGTAATCCTTAGTCGAGTCAGTTTGCATGAAGTATGGCAACAGGAACCTGCCTACATCTCTGTTTCACTGTTCGGGCTGCTTTGGGTCTTCACATGCCCGCGCCTTCGCGAATTCAGCCGTGGCCTGGATCATCGGCATTCATCGGCACTAGGCTTTAAGATCTGGCTCCATCTGTGAACGCTTCACGGCCTGGACCTGAAGGTGGCTGAAGAAGGCCTTGCAGCAGGTGCAGGAGGGGGACCTGTCGGCTGCAGATGTCTACAACATCCTCAAGGCCACGCCTGGCCGCGTGCAGCTGCCTCTCTCCCAAAAACCGGTCACGTGACTGTGCAGGTGCCGGACTTCGCCTCGGACCTGAAAGATAAGACAGGAAAGAGCATGACCCATGGCAGTCAGAGCAATTCCGCCTCTTTTTTCTCCGACTTTTTCTTCCATGGGGCGGTGCTTTGTTGTTTGGATGCAGTCAAGGTACAAGTTTCTCATGTCTCGGATATCCGTGTTCTCAAAGGGGCCCGCTCGATGCAAGATGGAGTTGCTTGTGCAAGTCTTGCTTCGGGGCCTTTTGCAACCCTCGGCTTCTTGAGAATTCTCGTGTGTTGGCTTGAGGCAACAGCGATTCCTGCAAAAGGAATGCTCTTTGGCTCAGCAATTCGGTGGAGAAGGATTTCTGCCTGCTTCCAACCGAAGAAGCTGTTCTCGGAGACAACAGACTTTTGGATACACGCCTTGCTGTTAAAAGCTGTGCCAGGAGGTCAGGCCATGGGCAGTGACGAAGTCAAAATGTCCAATTCGGGCGAGCCAAACCCAGAGGCTGCGGAGCAGATGATGGCTTCTTGGCTGATTCTATTGTCAGTAAAATGTAACCCGATTCAATCCTTCTGTATCACTCATTGTCTGCATTCGGTGCTGGTGCTGCTTGCAGTCGAAAGCCAGCAAAATTGTTCTGGTCAGCGATGCTTCGATGGTCACCCGAGGCACGGGTGCGAGAATTCGTGCGGCAACAGCAGGGAGTGGAACTTGCTGCTTGGCGAGCTGTGTTCTCAAAGCAAGCCAAAAGCGCGAGGGCCAGGCAAGACAAACGCTTGAACCGCGGTGCAAGACCCCAGTCTGATGCTCCCGAGGACCAGGCAGTATCTGCCGTTCCGGAGCCTGTCGCGCCACCTGACGCCAACACTTGAGTTCAGGGGTGTAGTAAGCAGGCACAGATACGCCCAGCATTCAAGATTCGAGACAGATGGCGAAGTCAGTCTCGGGTTCTTTCCGTGTTGCGAGGGCGGGGAAGACTTACACAGATGAGCATGGATGGTTCTTGGCCGGGTGTCATGGATGCTTGTCGTGGTTGATGCTGCTTTGTGTTGCCAGGCCGCCAGCCCTTCCCAGGCAGGATACATCTGCAGTGGCGAGCATGATCGCCAGGACCCGGGCTTTCGGGAGGAAGATCTCATCTGTTGTCTTGTTCCACCTTACTCCCAAAGCCCCACTGTTCTGACCCGAGATGTGTCTTGGGTCAACAACTTGTCTTCAGAATCCGAAAGTGTGCAAAGCCTCTTTGCTACTGCAAGGGTTCGGGGATGTACAGTAAGAGCCTTGTACATGTTTTGAAGTGCTCGCAGCTGTTGTTTCTCAGTTTGCTGAGTGGTCACATTCAAACTCTGCAGGGCGGCTTCGACAGCGGTGCCTCAGCTTGAAACACTGCTGATTGCTTGCCACTGTGGCATCGAATGATAATTACTGCAACTCATGTTTCCAGAGCTCAGCCAGCTTCAGATCAAGCATTTGTCAGGTGAGCTACCAGGCGGCCAGGGCGGCCTGGCCGAACGAAGTGAGCGAGATGGCCCCGGACGCGCTGACGCAGGTGATGCAGACCTGAAGCCAAGCTGCTCTGCTTGGGAAGGGTGCTTGGGCTCAGTTCTGCCATTGCCCTGTAGGAAAAGGCACGGAACGAAAGCGAAGCTTCAAGTCCATCTCGAAAAGCCAAGAAGCGACTCGGATTCAGAAAGATCTTGCGCAAATTAAAAGGCGAAGCGACCCCGTGAGCCGAGGAGTAAACGTCCTTCCTCCAGCTCTCAAAGCTCGAGGCGTCGCCGAAAGGAATCGCGCTCGCGCTCCAGGCGAGTATGACTCCCCCCTCCAAACAGACTTCCCTCCTGCCGGCCTCAGAGCCAGCATGAATGGTGTTGTTTTCGGCTGGGCTTCTCGATGCTTCCGACTTGAGGGACACTTTGAAGAATTCCAAGGTTTCAACCCTATGCCTCCGTGTCTCCATACTCAAGGGTGGGGGGCTCTTGCTTTTCGTTCTGTAGCGTCACTCCGGTTCCTTTCCAAATCGTTTCAGGGAATCAGTAAGCCTCAGTATTCCGAGCTGCTCATTGGATGGAAGTGCCCAAGCATCCATTCACTGCTGCACAGAGAGCCAGCAGGTTATATCAGGTTTTTGCGTGCGCATCACAACTAGACGCGAAACCCTCAAGCCTATACCCGAAGCCATGCCTGCCTCGCGCGAGCGTGTGAGTCGAAACCTATGTGAAGCCTTTGCGATGGTCCACTGTTTTTCGGAATTACGCTGCAATGCGGGCTCGTCCTTGCTAAGTTGCTAGGTAGGAGGGAAAACACCCCACGACCTCAACAGCTTTAAGACCGGCAATCCTTATTGTCATTGTCTCTGCTACGAGGTTTGGTGGTTGCGGCGTGAAGGTTAACAGTTAATTAAGGTCCGTCTACAAGGATCGCTCTGACGTAAGATCCCCCCAGGTTCGGAAGCCGCATCCCTGAGAGTCCCATGCAGACACACATGAATCAGAGCACAAACAGGCAACCAAGACAAAGGAGTCCGACCACTAACCAGAGCACAAACAAGTGGGGGCGACAAGCTGGACCTGCAATAGATACGTGTGGTTCAGACAAGGAAAAGAACACCGTAGCTCGAGTCACAGGGTCCCGGCACCAAGCAACAGGCCTTTGTTTACGTTGCTGCACAGTATCAACTCATTAGCTCCGGCTTTGTTGAGTCGCTTGCAGGGGCCGGAGGAGACGATAGGGTGAGGCCTCCCATTGGGATGATAGCGCGCTCGCTGAGGAAAGACCAGATGTTGCCAGTTGTCAACCGCTAGGAAGATAGCCGTTGTGCACTGGCGCAGAAGAAGAGACTAAAGAGCACCTAGCAACAGACGGCATCATCACTGACATCTTGATTTGTTCTGCTGCTCGTCATTTAAGTTATCGTCACACAGGGCTCCACCGTGCATAGTGGAGCGCACTGCAAAGGCAGAGTTTGGAACAGAGGTCTGCCTCCAGAACAAAATTATGTCGTCGGCCGAACTTTGCAAAGAGACCGACCTCTATCTTATGGCATGGAAAGACCGAGCACATGATCCGGCGGGAAAAGAAGGCTGCAGCTGTCACCGAAGCCTCTACGCTCTCCGGGTCAGACCCTACATCCTTAGCCAGATGCCTTCGCAGATCCGCCAACTGAGATTATAAGGGACTACACGGAGCTGTCAGCTCATGCCTGGATGTGCAACCATTGCGCCGAAACCGTTGGTTTGACAGAAAGCAAAAATCTGCCCTTCACTGTCCTAAGGTCGGTGGCACTGACAACTTGAGTGTTGCCCTCCTCGGATGCCCAGGACTAAGTAAGCTGTTATTATCTATGCCACAGCAAACGCCGCTTACAGTCAACTTGTGCCTATTGCAGAAAAGCTGGCACGCCTGAATGCCAGCAGAGCCTTCTTGGAAGTAGGCCTTCGCAATGTCTCCGTTGCCAACGACCCATTTCTTCGGTACGGCCTGGTTAGTGACTGTTATGTACATCTAAAATCACTGGGATAGCAAGTGTAGATCCTGCCCGCATCTGGTCCGGCTGGATGTGCAGGCGATACACATGTCACTTGGCTACCGACTGCAAATGATACAGTAGTGTACGTACAATTTCAATCAAGAACAAAAGACACTGCCAGGAAGCACAGTATGATTGAATAGCCAGTCATGTTTTGGTGTCTCACTTCGATTATCTTACATATATACATATGTAAATAAACAAACACACAAACACGTAAGTATATAAATATGTATATATGTATATGTATATATATATATATATCACATGTGTGTAATTGCCCACTTTGAGCATCTTTTGGCATGCAGGGGCGCCTGTCACGCGGTGATGCAGCCCATGTTCCTTTTGCGTTCGTTTTGCTGAGGGAGCTGCGCGCGGCTGCCTGCACCCGTACGTACAGCTACTTCTTTCTGCTGCTTCCACAAGTGATGTAGTGGATGTATGTAGTTACTTGCAGCCTGGACTTGAGCCCGCTGTAGTCCTGGCTAGACCTTGCACAGTCGCCCCGACCACAACCCTAACATATGTGTATGTATATGTGTGTATATATACAATGTGTACTGTGACTACAATCGAACACTTTGGAATGAGCGGTGGTACGCCGAAATGTGTTGGGTTATAGTTCCAAACGTTGTTTTTCGATGGTGGACACGGTATAGACAGTTAGACTAGATGTAGACAAGCTGTGATCGTAACAACTTGTCACATAAGCGTACATGTAGATCTCCATGAAACGGTTGGGACATCTGAAGCAATGTCGACTTGCTGCCGCAATTGCCACATGTGTATTCATTTTCCCTTTACATAACTCTACAACTTCCCAATCTTTCAGACGACATTATCATCATGTTACGCTTGTTTTCTTATGCTCATGGGTGAGTGCGAGTCTGACTTGCTTATGCGCGTCTCCTTTGGAGCTTATGGTGCAAGGGCCAGGTGGGACGGCGGTGGGGACTGTGCCCATCATTGGGCTGGATGGGCTGCGTTTAGCCAGGCCTGACCTTTCTGTTTATGCTGGCCTGTATGCAAACCAGACTTTTTCTTTGCAACGCTTGAATAGGTGTTTGAAGCGCATCCTGACAAACACAACATAACGCAACTGTCGCCATGTTCCGGTCGATCTATCACCAGCATGATGTCACTCGCGCGATGCTTACATGTCAGGAGTGTTTGCAGAACGAAACTAGCATGGTTTTCGGCCAGCTGCGCTGGCAGCTGAGCCCGGACAGTCATAAACTCTATCAGCTGCAGAAAAAGCAGAAAAAACTAGTCATCATGCCTACGTATGTTCTCGAAGAGATCGCCTTGAGGAACAAAGCATATAAAACTAGCCTCCATAACAAAAACGTTCCTCCGTGTGTGAAAGTCGGTTTTGAACGTTTTCGGCATCTATTTTTGCGGTAAAGAGGCAGGAGCCCAAAATCAGGTTTTCCCAGTGCGAGTGTCAAAAGAATTGACACGTGCCAAAGCGTGCCCAGTACAATGTTAGTGAGTCGTTGAACCAGTATCGCTACAAATCGTAGCAGGCTCGTCCGAGTGTCAGAGTAAAAAAATCAGGTTTCGCAGGTTCCTGAGGACTTTTGGATTTTTGACATCAGAGCGTGGTTTTCAGGCCACAACCGTTCCCGAAACAGCATAAGCGCTTTCGAAAAGCCTGTGAGGGCCTGGGTTTGAACAGAATCTCTAAAATCAGGTTTTGCAGGTTCCATAGAGTTTTCAGCATTGCTAACATCAAAACCATGTTTGAGGGGTTTGGGCAGCTCGAAAGGATTTTCGGGAGTTGGCTTTCAGGGTCAAAACCTAGGTTTTGTTGAGCCACGGCAAAGGTAATTTTTCACTTCACGAAGGTTTATGGCACTTGTGAGGCCTTGGATTTTGCCTTGAAGGCCACCTGGCAGTGGGCCAGAAACCAAGGCCGAAACTGCGCGGGGCGCTCTCGAAAAGCTTGAAGGGGCCTATAGGTTTGACAGAAAATACAAAATCACGTTTGCCAGGTTCCATAAGGGTTTTCAGAAATCTGGGGATCGAAGCCATTTTCAGGGGCCCACACAGCTAGGATGGATTTTCGGAATTTGGTGTTGAGGGTGAAAACCTGGGTTTTGCCGAGCCACGGCAAATGCACTTGTTTATTTCTTGTAGGCTCACGGCCTTGTTGTTTTTGGCTTCTAATTTTGCCTTTCAGGCCACAGGGCATTGGGCCAAAAATCGTTCCTGAAACTGCACGGGGTGCTTTCGAAAAAGCTTGCACGGGTATAGGTTTTGACAGACTATCCAAAATCAGTTTTAATGCAGGTTCCATAGGGTTTCAAGACTGTGCGACATCACAACCGTTTTTGAGGGGTGCACACGGTGCACCCAGCTTTAATGGATTTTCTGGGTTTGGGTTTAGGGTAAAAACCTAGGTGTTGCAGAGCCATGCCAAAACACGAATCATTTGTGGATCTAGAGTGATTTTTGTTTCGCTCCTAAAATCACAGAAATCGTATTTTTTGCGAAAATCTACCTAGGCCGGCAGTAGTCAAAAAACACAAGAAAATTAGTGTTAAATTATTTTGGATTCCTCCTAGTGTTGTCAGGCAGTATTTTCAAGGTACTGTTGTACTGTGAATTCGGATCTGCCGTAAGATGCAGAGATTTCGACGCTGCCAAAGGTATCAATCGGAGACAAAATCTGAGTTCCTGGAAGCTATCATGATGTATGTTCATCCACAGTGTGGTGAGACTGGTGAGCTTGCAAGTCAAGACTGATCGGAATTTGCTGTGTTGAGGCTCAAGGCGTGTGAGAAAAAAGCGACCGTTGGCTTTCCTTTGAGTTCTTAATAAGGACAAGCCAGTTCCAGGAAACGGGAGGGGGTGCAATTGTGGCGCAGGGTGCAACAGGGGAGCATGACGAAAAGCCAGGTTCGCATAAGGGCAGAAACCGTTNNCATAAGAAAAAGCCGGGAGCATAAGTAAGGGGAGAAACCCACGGCATAAGAAACACCATGACCCATGAAGGACAGCTACGCAGGACAAGCTTGAGAACTCGATTGAATTCGGAAATCCCGACTGGAACATACGATAATCAGAAAGTTGACCCTGTCCACTTTACCAGCCTCCAGCCAAGGAAAAGTTGAAAGCGCCAATGCAGACGCAGAAACAATAATACACGCACGCAGATGCTCTCGAGAGTTTTGCCAGCTTCTCCCTTTGCCAATGTGTGTCATGCTTGCTTAAGCAACCCTTCGCAGGATCAGCCACCCAGAATTCTGGCAACCACCTTCCCACAGCACAGCGATTGCAAACGCTGCCTTCTAGACATGGTGGTTCGGGGCTTGCTGGATCTTTATCATGCGGCATTTTCCGCAGAAGGCCTACAGAAACCAAAGTTAGGGCAAACAGTCTCTGACATCATGGGCTCTCCGACAAGGTGATTCAGATCTTCAGTCTTTGATGTTTTTGTAGACTCCAACAAAAAAGTCACAAGCGGAGGCCCACGCATGGATAGTGGGAGTTGTTGCAGGTTTGCAGGTTTCGTGTATTTCTGTTGTGGTTTGTGACTTCCGCCGTCCTTTCGGCATGCAGTGTTTTTTGGCACGGGTGAGCTCAAGATATCGGTTGTGTGGCATCGTGTCAGTTCTCAGACTTCGACTTCGATTTGTGGAGCCTTGTTTGGCACACTGGGTTGGAGAGAATCCTTCTGTCTTTCTGTGAGCTTGCGGTACAACGGTACACCCACAGTGACACAAGAATGGCTCTGTCACCAAATCTCGAGGAAGTGGCATGACAGGCCGATGGTATGCATGAAATGTTTAGGGAAAGCCCTGCTGTCAAAATGGATTGAAGTACTGTCGCGACACTGCTGTTACGACAGCCCCAGACGCATTGCGCCCAAATTGTGTTTACGTCTCTCGCTCTCTCCCTCCCTCCCTCCCTC
>CAJNDV010035552.1:70669-104368 GCA_905221635.1 Symbiodinium sp. CCMP2456
CCTCCCTCCCTCCCTCCCTCTCTCTCGCTCTCTCTCTGCGATCTGATCTCCGTCTCCTGCATGATTAGGCTCCAACTAAATTTGTTAATGAGCCTGCCAGTAGATTATACGCCACACCCGGTGCCCCTCTGCTTCCCGTGCCTAGGCCGTATCATGCGGGCTATTTACCAGAAGGGTGATGCCAAGCTGCGGCATTTGGTGCAAAGCAGCTTCCCTAGTAAACGTGTGGATGTAGGCTCCTTGCAGCATCTGCAGGTTTGTAGAGAGACGACCAAAGATTAGGACTGAATGACCAGAAACCTGAAGGTTTTTCCTCGGTTCTTCGAGGGTTTTCTGACGGACAGTCTTCTCGAGACGCATACAGGGCAGCAACTGTCGAAACCGGACTGGCTCCTGTTAAAACCGTTTGTGATCAGATTTACATTGATGGCGCATGATGGGCGGAAACCTGAAGCCAAAATCGCAAAGAGGAAATGTTCTCTGAATGTCACACCTAAGGCCACGGAGCCAAGCGATGGGCACAGCGAATATCAGGCAGCAAGGATGTGGCGCAGCTCGGGTCCGAGACTGGTGTTGGCACTGGGCCTCAGCATTGAATCTACATTCTACAGGGCCCAGGGCGCACCCCGTGGCTTGAAGCACTCCCAGCATCAAAGTGTCCCATTGCGTCAAGTGCGAAGTGCAACCGAATGTTGCTCATTACTGATACTGCTCTTGAAACATCCCACCAAAATCATCAGCTTGGCGCTAGGTGTGGCATCTACCGTCAAGCTCACAACGAGAAGGTGACTATCGACGAGCTCAGCCACTTGTTCGAGGGAGAGCATCTGGATTTCTGTAGGCATATCGCACGTACACATTGTTGGTAGAGTTGTTTTCGTTAGATGCATCGAAGCATCCGCATCTAATAGCTGGCGCAGCCAAGAGATGCTGATGTAGCAGTATTTGTGAGGATGAAGCCGTTTCTCGCTACTCCTCAGCCCCACAGTTGAAAGTTGTTGAATGACATTACGTGAGCGGCTTCAGCATGCTTCAGCTCGTTGTAGCCGTTGCAGGCCAGAGCCCTCAGGGACTTTGCATTTCCGTGCATGTTGTCCGGCATCCGTGTTGACGACGTCGGATTCCTGCTCGAGAACGATGCAATACCGACGATCGAGGTCAAGAGGCACAAAGCCTCCTGGAGGAGCTTCAGAAGTCCGAAGGTGGGACCTTCACACGCCGTGGCACTGGCTCCCACTGTTGCTTACAGAGTCATCTCTGTGCCAGGCGAGAAGGATGATCCCGATCTGGAGTGGCGATTGAACGAGACGCCCGGCATTGTTATGGATCAGTGTGGAACAGCAAATCTGCTGTGCGTGGCCTTGCGGCGTGTGCCGCAAGGAAGCTGGTGGAGGTTGCGCTGCACTCAGCACCGAGTGAATTCCGCAAGGATCAGGGAGTTGGCTCGAGTATCCTTCATGTACTCATAGCGTACTTCGGAGACGCATGATAAGATACTCGGGATAATCTTTTGGAGCTGTCGGACGTACATAACCGACATAATCTTGTGGAGCCGTCGGACGTCCTTGAAGCCCGCGTCTTACAATGCTTTTTACTGTCTCACCTGTTCGTCCGGCCTTGCAGCGTGTGTCAGTGTGTCAGTCAGCGCGTGTGTGTGTTCACGAGTGTGGTGCGTGTGTGCGTGCCGTGCCGGACGATGTGTCAATGAGGTGGATGCCCTGGCCGCAGCAGATGAAAGTGGTCCCGGTCGTTTGGCCCTGAACTTCTTTTCTGCTCGTGCTCGTCGCTTCTCGTCCGTGCTGCCAAGCATGAGGTCTTGCCCCTGCAGAGGGCCTTTTCGCTTTGCGCGACCTATTGAAAAAGCTGGGTGCTCAAACAGCATGCTCCAATATAGTACGTGGCCTCGTGGCGAACTCCCGATAATAGCAGCACCTGGCCTCGCATCTTACTGACGTCGTATGCCCAGCGGGCCTTTCTGTATCCACGATCAGGACTGAAAGGGGAAGCATTGATGAGGAGCGCTGCACCGCCTTTGAATTGGAGAAGGCAGCTTTGCTCGCAAGCGATCGCCCAGGGCCACTAGAGGCTTCGTGCCGCAAGGGTTATTCAGGGAGCGCTTCAGGCGAACTACAGCTCAAGTCCAATACAGTCCAATCGCACATCAGCTGCAAAGCGAGTTGCTTCTGCGTGTACTGACAGTCACTAGTAGGTTTGATGGCAGTGGTTCCTGGTTCCCGGTGGAATGCCGCAGTCCAGAGCGATATTCAGGCTGATGTGCCTGGGCAGATGCTGCGCTATTTGAAGATGCAGCCTGTGCATGACACGTCGCAGTCCCAATCATGCAGCCTGCTGTGTGAAGTCGGCACATGCAAGCACCTCGAATCGTTCAAATGCGCAGTAGCAGAGCATCACGCAGCCGTTTGGCTTCTAAACTTGCACGAGCTACAGATGGCAACCGAATGCCATGCAACGCCTTTCCAGAGGCACTCTACGTGGAGGCTCCGCGCTTAGTGTCGAAGGCATAAAATTCCTCTACTCATGGAGCGACATGTTCTGGGATTGTCAGGTTCTTCAGCTTCATTACATCTCCTGCAGCGCCCACTCCACCGGGTCTTCGTCTAAGAGCTGCAGTCATGGTCGCAATTGTCGTCTAGAGATGTCCAGAGTGTCTACAGTAGTGTTCAAGAAGGCGGGCATGCAGACGTTCTGTGCAGCCTGAGCAGCACTTGTTTTGGCCGCAGAGTTTCGCGGAATCACAGGTGTGACGCTGCTGCCTGGACGATGCAGTTTTTTTACCAGCTACGAAATTAGAAAGCATTTTCAAGCTCGTCATCTTGCTCGGCTCCTTTGCGCGCAGTGGTCTTTGGCATAGCGATGCCTCTTTCTCCGCTAAGTCCATACCGGAACGAACTCCACGCACTGCAGTGCAGCAGCATGCGAGTCAAAGGTGCCACATGGTGCCACTGCTAAGCAACCCAACACATCGAAACTCTGTTGCTCGTGACGTCTGCGGGTCTTACAGCCCAGCCGCTATCCATCATCCATCCACGGCACGGCGCCGGTGATGACTCGCATCGGCCATATGTGACGGAAGCTGTCCTGTGCGTAGCCACCGGCCTTGCTGAAGCAGTTTTGCCCTCGCCCTGCGCTCGATCCGGGCAATTCGCTTCAGGGCCTTCCTGTGACACTGGTAGCATCTTCCTCCACGATGCCCGGCCTGCCTTCCACATTGCGGCATTGAGGTCAGGATTTTCGGCCGACGATCTCTTCCCATGCATTACTTGCTGCGGTTCACTGCAGCTGCAGTGTCCTTTCCCTGCAGCATGTCGACAGGTTGTCCGTCCGACATCGGTCCAGGTTCCAGTGTTCTCTACCAGTATGGCAGTTGCGCTTGTAGCATTGCCTAGGGGGCGTTTATCTGCTCGAGATTATTTTGCTTGCTCGGGTTTCCTTGTTACGTGGTTGTCGACAACAGGAGCCAAGAGGATACACGTCGGCGATGTCTTGTGCTTCAATCTCGACCTTGCGCGCGGAAAGTGCCAGCAGGTTTTGTGCCTAATGGCAAGCTTCTGTGGTATCAGGTGCAAAGCAAGATCCCAGACAGAGTCTTCTATTGGATCAATCGATCGGTCATGGGCTTACGCACTGAGAAGTCTTTGCACGTTGCATGGCAGCGGCTTCTGACTGAGTGCATGCAGCGCAGTCGGCCCAGGTGTTCGATCAGGCTTCGTTGAAAGTCGAAGATGTTCTATGTCACGGCGTGCCAGAGCAAATTGTCATGAATGATCTGCGAGGACGGCTTCTTGGATTGTAGCGGCGTAGCGTGCCAGGTGCTTGCTTGTTGCCATGGCAAGAAAAAGGGTTTGTGATATCAACTTCGGATGCCTGGAGAAGGCCAAATCGCCGAGCAAGATGCTTTGAAGTCCTTGCCGTCTGCCTTCCTATTGGTTCTGCGATGCTCTTAGCAGATTCGGAATGATCTTTGTGCCTGATTGTAAAGTGGTGCATCTTATTGTGATTAGCCAGGTTGTATACCTGCACTCTATTGAGCACAAGCTCAATTTCAGATGTTTGGGCGCTTCAGCATGCGGTGAGCTACGACATAGTCGAGAATGCCGGATGCTGACAAATTCTCAGAAGCCGTTGAAGTGTGAACAGACTTCGAGCAAGTACTGGTAGAGTTTGCTTGTTGCCTCGAGCAAGGCCAACTTCGGGTTCAGCGGGAACCACGGCCACCAGAGCCTGCATGATGTCAACACTTTTACGGCCCCCTAGCAGCCCAGTTATCCTGAGAGGTGCCCGGGGGCATTGCATTCATGAGTCTCTTGAGCTTAGGACTTCTCCTCCTGGCTGGAACTTGGCTTCGGGCCCTTGTTCTTGTCGAAAACGAAAGAACCCAGAGAAAATAGCAGCGAGATCCCCGCGACCATGAAGCCGGAGGAGTTTGATATGCAACTCGTCCTTGGCGTGGCTAAGCCAGTCTAGGATATGGGAGTCTATTGACAGCAGCTCGTCAGCTAGTTCAAGCTGGGAATTCACTTGGCTAGGTATTTGCTCCACATGCGCAAGGCGGGTGGTAGTAAACTGCACCCGCTACAGGCTACTGGGAGCAGCACAGAGGAATCTCCATTATTGCAAGTCATTTCATCTGTTTCGTACGACCTTCGGAACTGACAGCAGATGCCAGCAAGGAAGCTAATTCGTGTTATGATACCGTGGGGAGCTATCTCGTTTGGTGCAGGTCGGGCCAGTCAAACTGGCACAGATGGTTCTGGCGCCTGGACCCTGCCGAGCACCAGGTTGATTGCCGATTCTAAAATGTAGTGAAGTCCATGCCAGTCAGAGTGCAGGGGCCTGATGCGAGGTGCAGACTTGGTTTCAGCCGCACTGCACATGACAGCTGTACCTCAAGCAGAGTTGTCGCGAATGATAGACGAAGGATGCTTCGTTAGCCTGCTTAGCTTCGAACCTTCCGATTGCCCGGAACCCCCATTCTGCAGGCTTGGCAGAAGCCTACGGACTGAGCTGCGGTGTGCAAAACAACGAGTACTTCATGGAAGCAACTGCAGACGAGCTCTTGCAGAACAGCTTCGTGGAAGAACCTTGGGCTCCAGTATTCAGGACGATAGTTGTATTTCAGCAACGTCGCTGACACTTTCATGTTTGATCGCGAAGTCGGCTAGGGAGACATACGAACGCTGCAGACAGAAATGGCGCTTCAATTCGACCGGTGCGACTAACACCCTAATCTTCAGAATGAGTAGGCGTCCAGTTGCAGTTACCGGCACCAAACCATACCACACTGCGCAGACTATTGTTAGCAGGCAGGTTGTTTGCAGTGTTATGACCAGCATTGCGCTGGATGCTGGAATTGAGCTCTAGCGCAGAGCAAACGGTTCGCTACGGTGAAATCACCGTGTTAAGTTGTCGCTCTTTGCTGCAACGTTGGTTCGAGCTCCCGTGACCCAGGAACCAAGTCGAACAGTTTGGCTGGCAAATTTGGGACCAGATGGACACTTCTTAGCCAGAGAGCCAGCCGATTTCTGTGCAAGCAGCTCGGCAAATTCTGACCCGGGTTGTCCACATTTCTGACACTCCCAGCTCCCAATGCCAAACAGACGATAAATTGCTTGCGGACTCATGCACAACGAAGCAGAATTTGGAGAGAGTGTTTCCCGTACCTGCGGCGAGCTCTGGAGTGCCTCGACTCGAGTGACTTTGTGGAGCCGCATTGGGGCTTGCCATTGCTTGCTGTTGCAAGCCTAGGCAGGTGGCTTTCTCGCGACACTCTTCGTGCCCGTCTCACCTTCGCAGTCTACAGCCCTGAGCTGGACATGCTTCTGCTCACGAACGTTGAGCTACCAAGCTGTAACATACCCTTTTGGGTACAGCATGTACGCCGCCAGTATGGTACGGGTTGCCGAAGACTTCTTACGCCCTCAACGTGCCCCCTAACGGACGATTTTCCTTGACCAGGTTCATGTTTCCGAGGACTGGCCACATTTGGAAGGAGAGGGAACCCACTGCAAGTCATTAAGATGCCCATGCAGACTCACAGCATTCGGGTCAGGACATCACACATCGAGCATTACAACTGTCTCCGTTTGAGACATGGTCGAGCTTGACCTTCGAGGTGATGTTCTATTCTCTGATCACTGTTCTTCTTCTGACAGAGATTTGGGAGATCTTCTGTCTGGTTCGAAGAATGAGAAAGAATAGACCCTCGGCACATCTAAAGCGCACTGGTCATGCCCTGCCGGGAACCATGTCTGACAACGTGCAATGGCAAACGTGTGTCAATCGACAGTTCTCGTAACAAAAGGGATCAGAAGAGACATGGCGCAATCACAACTAACGATCCCAACAAGTTTGTCATTGCTCAAACGGTGGTCGTCTTTGCAGAATCTTGCATGGTGGATGTCTTAGGATTGGATTGGCGAGGCTTCCTCGGCCTCTATCTGAACGTCTGGAACTGCAACTTTGGCTTTCTTGGGCATCTTTTTGTTACTCGCATTTTGAGTTTCAGCACTACGAGGAGAGTGGCCAGAGCTTCTACTTGTCGAGTCTTCTTTTTCGGACAACGTGGCATCAGTGAAAACAGGAAGATGGTCTCGTTGGTTTTGTTTCTACCCCGCGACCATGCATGCCCAGTGGGCTTCCGACCTGAATAGCCTCAGCCTCTCCTGAAGAGTCCGAGTGCGCACATCCAGCTACGAAAGTCACGTCCACAGCCCTTTGATTTTTTTTTTGAAGTCCATTGTATTTCTTGGTGAGCTGGCAGATGGCAATGTGTGTTCGGAGCCAGTCTATTATTACTGCTTTTATTCTGGGGTACCTGACAATCGATGGTGGAGCTTTCTGGTCGACTCACTTGGCCTTGGCATGTTTACTCATGCCTGCCTGGGTCATCACTGGGCCTCTTCTGGCCAAGCTAGTCGTTCGTGTGGACAGTCAGCTTACGTTTTCAAGAATCCTCTAAGACACGAGCAGGAGATGAACGATTCCATCAACTCACCAGAACGCACATGTGGCACGAGCGGTCTGGGACTGTTTTTCGCTATGGTTCGCCTAGATGTGCATCCGGTATCAGCCCGTCAGCCGCATCGAGGTGTCGACTGGTGCTGTATTGTTTTGGCGTATTTGCTTCTTGGCTCTCAGTTGAAGAAGGCCTGCCTTCAAGCCGGGATAGCCACTTCGTGTGATATACATCCCATCACATTGACCGTTTGCAGAAGCATGTCCGTTTGGCCAGGCATCATTGACGATTGAGCTCCGAGAAGGCTTAGAGGCCACCCTGGGCATAGAAGGTACTCGCAGGCTGCAAAACAAGTGCTTGTTGAATTTCAGGAGTATCCGCAGAATGTGAGGAGCTGCTACCAGGCGCCACAATCCACCAGAAGAAACGGCAGGAAAAGTGACGCACTCGACCCCCAACAGCTTGCGCTCCCAGGACTCTCAGCCTGAGCTTTGCGCCGATAGACTTGGAGAGGAGCGGTTCAAGTCTTTGTGCGGGGAGTATGCATCAGAATGATGTTTCACGCTGTGGGTGGGTGTAGAATGCCGAGGTTCTCGACGCTTGTTTCGCTCTCATTTGGGACTTGTGCGGGTAATTAGGCATTCTCGACACGGCTGTGCCCTTGAGTATTCACACGGGCTTTTGTCTGCCATTGGTTTCCTTAATTTTGGATCCGTGGGGCAACCAATGACGGTGTTTATGCATGTCTCCCTTCATTTCGGACCGGAGGGTGGCCAATTCCGAGGTTTCACGCTTGTTTCTCCTTGTCATCCTTCATGGTGACCGGTGAGTGTGGCCAACGTTGGGATACGTGTGTTTCCCTTCATCTCCCTTCAATTGGGTGGCGAACGATATCAAGCGGTGTTTCCCTTGTCTGCCCTCATTTGAAACCGCTGGGCTGCCTGGGGTGGGTGCAGGTAGCAAACGCCCCGAATTTTGGCATTTGATGTGGCCCCTCGCTCTTCTACCATGCGGTAGAACACACGCCCGTCCCAAATCGATGCCTTCAAGACAGACAGGGGAAGACCTGAGCCCACACTCCATAAGCAACAGATAGCAACAGCAGACAAGTCGAAAACCCATCACTGGGTACGTCCACCAGAGGAGAAAACAGCCCACAAGAAGGGAGAACCCGTATGAAGGGAGACAAGATTCGAAAACCAGGAGTGGACCAAGCGCAGACAGGAGCCCATGCACGCACCACACCCACTTGGAACCGGATCATGCCAGAGCGACGTGAGTCTTTGCAAAGCCTGCTGCCTGCCGCGAAGAGTAAACATTTAGAAGAGTTCCCCTTCGCACTTGGGTAACGAGACAGCGTAAATTCCCAGTGGCTTTCTGTTCAGCATGGACGGCAACTGCAGCACCCCACCACTACCCGCCACCGCGCACCCTCCACCCCAAACCACCATAAACCACCCCGGCTTGCTCAGTGTTGCTTTCGCACCGAGATGATTGCTCCAAATCAAAACCAGGTCTTGCTCTGGCTTGGTCATCGGTGGTGTAGCTTTCGCCAAAGATTTTTGCTTTGTTGCAGGACCTGCTCAAGCAGATTGAATCCGTTGGCATTCTCGCGCATAACTGCGCCCTGGAAGAGAGCAACAAGCAGAGTCAATCGTACAAGGTATTCTTCACTTAATACCAACCGCTATGTACTCTACACTACGCCTTTGGACAAGTAGCTGATGCAGTCTCATCAGAGACTCGGTGTGCGGACGATGTGCGATTAGGATACAGCATACTTCGCCGGAACACTGGCGGTTGTTCCCAGCCTTGTTGGTGTGTTTAGTTTGCCAGTGGGCCGTTGTGGCCATTGCTTGCAAATGCTTCTTTATCGCTCAGCTGTTTTTGTCATGGGGTTGCTTGCGAGGCAGGCTCCTCAAAGGCATCTACCCTGCATCGTGGTCGCATCAGCCGTACTTGGAGTTGCCTGAACAGTCCGTTGTGGTTCTCGCCAAAGCTTCTGCTTGCATCGTTTTGCTCCGTGATCCGGCTGGACAGCATCAGGCTATCGTCATACTGCGAATGCTAAAGGCCTTCAGTGCGTGACTTGGCCAAGTCCAGGTTTTTCTTCCTGTAGTTGAAACAAAGGGTTTCCTTGCATTTACATTTTATGAGCCTTGGGTTGAAGAAGTCAGTGCGCACGTGCAGAGACAGCCCAGCTTCGCAAAGCCCCTGGAGCGACACTGCATGGGAAGTAGGTCTTTTGGCATTGAATAACTCCACATTCCTTGGTTTGCAAGAAGCCAAACTCGGGATAGTCTGTCAATGGCATTTTGGAAGTACCGTTGCTGCGTGGAGTAGCTTACGAACCTTGCTGAGTTTTAAGGGCCCACTCCCGTCTCAGGCGTGACATGGCATACATGCAGTGGCTGAAGCTGACACTGATGCCATAGCGCTGGGTCAGTTGCACTTGCTCGTCGATATTGAATAGATGATGATACAATGACACTCGTATAGTAATGATACATCATGTGTTATCTATTTTGTTATGTGTGTGTGTTGTGTCATGCTTTCCTGAACCATCTCTTGCTGTGACTCTTCCGTTTTCCCTGCCCAGTTTGCTTTGGCAGATGAACTGTTCTCTACTGGGCATCTTTTACCATCTTTTACCTTCCACCGTTTACATGCCTGGAGCGCTATCGCACCATTATACTGTTTTCCTACAGCTGAGGCAGCCACGTCTTGCGATTTTGACACGCACACTGTCGGCTGCTGCCGTGGATTTGTTCCACTTCGGACTGGCCGCTCGGCTGCGTTTCCAGGGTTCCCCCTCGTCAAAAACAGCAGAGCTAGTGCTACTGGCCTGCCCATTTAAGGGCGTTCTAGAGTCATCCGCCGGCAGCGTATAGATGCTCAGGTGTTCCTGTCCGTCTTTGCAGCATTCGCGGCCGCTGGATGTCAATGCGAGTGCTAGAAATGCAACACAAGAGCTAAAACTGCATGGATGTTTCTGTGACGGACGCGCAGCTTTTTCTCGCGGAGAGGCCTGCGAACACGTCTTTACAGTTGAAGCGGGTGCGAATCCTCCAATCGCTGAGTGTAAATGAATGTGTTTGAGGTTTGCTAGTATGTGCAGACTGATCACTGTGTGCACATGGGCAGAGTCCATGTGTGGTACGGGCACACATACATGCCCTGAACAAGCATACAGACGTGGAAAGAACATATGTGTGTAATTGTGTGTATCTATATGTATATATATATATATATAGTTTTTTTAGTTGTCAACATCAGGCACGGCTATTCTAGCTAGGGCGTGATTGGGATCATATTTGGTGTCTAGTTTCGCATGGGCATGCTTTCCACGGGAGTACATAAGTACAAATATGGCCGCGGGCATGCACGCGGCATGATCGAGTACATGCTGTGGCCTCAGGTGATGGGAACAGCTTTCTTTGGAGAGGATGAGCTGCAGTTTTCTACATTGGATCGAGCAGCCAGCGTCTTGTTCTTTGCCCTGATGGGAGAAGTGCGGTGGACATCCATAGAATCTTGGGCTGCCAGTGAGCATCGCAGACATGCTTAGGCTCGTGCATGCGCATTGCCATTCCTGTTGCACTTTCGGAAAGAGCCTGCTTATAGGACAGTCTCGGACGCCCAGTTGCCCTCCTTTTCTTCGGAGCCTTTCAGTTCGTCCCGGACTTGGCAGGGCTAAGCCACGGTATTTTGCACCGCTAGGATCCTCGGGTCTGTGGCGTTCCAGGTCGGACTCCTACTGATGCTCAACATGCTTATCGCCATTATGATGGACATCTATGCGTGCACGAAAAGTTGCGCCACAAGGCGCACCAATTTGCCTCTGTTGCAGCCAGATTCACTCATGTATGTCATCCAAGGAGCGAACCCTTATGGACCTCAGTTATGGAAGTATCTACCCGCAATTGGGAAGCCTTCATGCGTCGCGAAGTTCCATTACCAAAGCTGCTAAAAATGTGCGCGCCTTGGCGGCACGTGACATGGTCCGGAGGCCTGATTCCTTCAATACCAAGTAGGTGTCATCCAGTGACATTCCGTGCTAGCTGTATGAGCTATTGGGCCGGGTTTTAATTGTTATGCTCAGGTTTTTGTTTTTATGCTGCCCACCTCCATCCCGTCGCAGACACGGTCGTTTTCTGATGCTCATGGGTTCTCCTCTTATGCCCGAGGTTTCTCCATCTATGCTATCGGTTGTTGTTTTTTATGCTAAGCTGTTAGTTTTTTTTTTGCTGCCCCGTCTCCTGCTTCTGCTCCGCGGGCCAGGTGAACGGGGGGGGGCGGGGGGCTGGGTCCCACTGAGCTGGGGTTTCGACCCCATTTAACCAGGCATGACTTGTTCTTATGCTTTTTCTTTTCTGCGTCTCCTTTCGAGCTTATGGTGCAAGGGCTAGGTGGGACGGCGGTAGGGACTGCCATTGAGCTGGATGGGCCGCATTTAGCCAGGCTTGACCTTTTTGTTTATGCTGGCCTGTATGCGAACCTGACTTTTTTCTTTGCAACGCTTAAATAGGTGTTTGAAGCGCATCCTGAGGAACAAAACCCTCGCCATTTTTCCGGCCGTTCTATCAGCAGCATGATGTCACTGGTGTGATGTTTACATGTCAGGAGTGTTCGCAGAACGAAACTAGCATGTTTTTTTGTGCAGCTGCGCCGGCAGCTGCATGCCTGAACGTTAATCGACTCTATAAACTACAGAAAAAACTAGTCATCATGCCTATTCAAAAAATACGTTCCCGAAGGCAAATCAGTGTGTGAAAGTCGGTTTAGAGAGCTTTCGGCGTAGGATTTACAGTTTGCGGTTGTAGGACGGGTGTTGTAACCGGCCATCTACTGCCTTCGGCCCTCGATGTGGCACGTCACGGGGAGCAAAAAATCTGCAATGTCCCGGTACAAAGGCAGGAACCGAAAAACCTGGAAGGAGGCTGTCAAATGGATAATGTCTTATGCTTGTGCACCTGTTCCTGGCGTTTTTACTATCCTGCTTGACAGCAGGCATTGAAGTGAACCTACTTTGCTGCTGTGTTAGTGATCCTCTGAAGACAGTATCGTGGTGGACCTTGCCTGGCTTGTCCGAGTGTGAGTGTCAAAAAACCAGGTTTCGCATGTTCCTTAGGCATTTTTTGATTTTTGACACGTGGTTTTCCGGCCAAAACTGTTCAAGCGCTTTCGAAAAAGCCTGTAGGGGCCTGGGTTTGAGCAGAAAAGCCAAAATCAGATTTTTAGTCCTAGCCAGCCGGGAGGCAAAAAGTATGGTTTTCAGAAATGCTAACATCAAAACCATGTTTGAGGGGTTCAGGCAGCTCGAGTGGATTCGCGGGAGTTGGTGGTGATGGTCAGAACAGTAAAGTTAATTTTTCAAGTTCAAGCAGGCATTGGATTTTGCACTTTAAGGCCACCTGGCAGTGGGCCAGAAACCAATGCCCAAACCGCACGGGGCGCATTCAAAAAGCTTGGAGGGGCCTAGGTTTTGACAGAAATTCCAAAATCAGGTTTTGCAGGTTCCATAGGGTTTTCAGACATCTCGGGATCGAAGCCATGCTTCAGGCCTCACGCAGCTAGGATGGATTTCCACGGATTGGTGTTGAGGGTGCAGACATAAGTTTTGCCGATCCACGGCAAAGGCAATTTTTTATGTAAAGTAAGTTTACGGGCCTGGTTTTGTCTTCTGATTTTGCTTTGAAGCCCACCGGGCAGTGGGCCAAAAATCGTTCCTTGAGCAACAGGACGTGCTTTCGAAAAGCTTGAAGGGACCTAGGTTTTGACAGAATGTCCAAAATTAGGTTTGTAGGTTTTGGGGGGGAGGGTGGGGAGCATAAGGAAAATCCATTTTCGCATAAGGCTAAACCAGGTTCGCATAAGGAAGAGCCCGGTTCGCATAAGGGGAGAAACCGACAGCATAAGAAAAACACCCATGCCCTGAGCTTTACTCGTTGCGTGTGGCCAGGAAAAGCAACGAGGTCTGGACATGTATGAGAGCGAGGAAATCATCCAAGTGCAGGAGCTGGGCACTGAAGCATCGTGATCATGGCTCGTCGATCGGTGGGTCCGCTCTGGTGGTCATCGTCGAAGGTCACCGTCACCATTCGAAACTTCAAATTTAGTACTCCTGCCCTACTGAACTAGTCTAGTTAGTATTCTCAGTGGCTCAACAGCGCTCATCTCACGTTCTGTCAACTTGGTTGAAATCACGCGTCCCTAAACTGCCCGTAGATTTGTCTGTACTGTCCTCTGTTGCGTGAGGGACGGGATGTCCGCAACATTCCGCAACCATGGGATTCCCCATAGTTTGGCATCGTTCTAGAGTCCGGAGCGCAGGGTTCCGAATCAAGAGCAAGCAGCACTGCCACTTCAGGTCAAGTCAAATTTCATGTTGGGTAACTGCGTGTTTCCTGAAGACTTCGGTTTCTGCTGAGCACGCAGCAGGACCTGATGCAGTGGCTTCCAGGCCTCACATCAGAACAAGCGGAGAGGAGAAACGCCGACTGATGGAAGCCTTTCATGCTCGCTGCTCGCTGTAGTCGCGGCTGAAGTAGTCCGAGGTTCGATTGTTGTGTTGGTGCTTAATGATGCCTCAAGCACATACCCATAGGCCAGTTCTGGGCTGGTTGTGTGCTGCTGCCTCACGTAACCTGGAGTATCCAGGACACTTCGGACTTGCATGTGCCAAGCCTTTCCGTCAAAGGGATTTGCCTGCGAGCAGTTTTCGATTAGCACATATTTTTTCAAGACGGCTGTTGTGTCGAAAAGCTGCTCGCTGTGCGGGAAGCCCATGGGCTGCGTGCCTCCAGTGATGGATAGAGGAAAAGCCAGAATGGCCTCTGGATGGCCACACGTGTCTAGCCAATGTATGCCAATGTAGTTCGGCAGCTTCTACTGCTGGTTGCATAGATTTGCGTTTGTCTTTGGGCTCCTACATTCTGCGCCTGAACGTTGGTTGAGCTGTGCTGCAGCAGCAGGAGGAGGCGGAGGAGCAGGAGTAGCATGGTAGTAGTTTGCATACAGCAGTAGGAGTAGTCTTCATGACAGTCTGAGTTTTCGGCATGGGTGTTTCAAAAGACATTGGCGCGCTCACACCTGAGGCAAGCTTCTAAGATTCCCGCGTACTGGTGACCGAGCAATCGGCGACTCACATTATGCAGCTGCACGTTGTTACATTACTCCGAGTTTTCTGCTGAAACTCCTTCGTGCTAGTCTCGCCTCGGCCTTGAAGCGCTGACACGTAACAGCTGCGAGAACCCCATTTCTGAGTCAAGCCAAGCTACTGTGGGCAGATCTAAACAAATCTTAAGCCCTTCAGGCCCTAAGCGTGACGTGTTAGCATGTTTCTCTTCATGCGGAGGATCTTCTTCCATGCTTTGTGGAACTACAGAAGGCAGAAGGACGCCATGTCGCTTGAACTACTGGCAGTACAATGCCATGGCTCTTTCCTCCATGGTGGATGGTGCGCGCAGATTGATTTTGATCCGGTGCTGGTTGTTGAGCTTACTCTTCTATGGCAAAAGATGGTAGTTAAACAGCTTGGCGTGAGCAGTGCATGCGCGAAGGACGAGCCAGTTGGCATGGAAGAAGTCCTGCAAGCTGTTGCCGCAACTCGGCGCTTCAAGGTTGAGTGTGAGTGCATCCTTTCGTGAAGCAGGAGGCTGGTTCAGCTGTGGGCCGTGCAGGACACTCTGGCCGATGTCGTTGCGCTTTCTGAGCTTCTGCCACGCGCCGACCAAGTCGACATTGGAAGGGAAGGCCGTTGAACCTACGTACTTGAGACTTGTGTACAAGAGAATCAAGATGACTGCGATCTGAAGATCCTGCCCAGTCGTTTAGCGTCCGAGAGCGTGCTTGCGTCAAGCCCAGCGTCAAAGACGCCAAATGTAGTCATATAGTTGTCTGATTCACTGAGTCGGTGTTCGTGCTCCCAAAATATATTTGGACAATAATCTGTGGGTTGGCAATATCACTCTGCCTAGGCTCGTGGCTTTTGGGTTCGAGCGTTGGTGATTTGGCGATGGATCCTGAGTGTCGGCGTTCCCCTGATCTCGCTCTTCAGATCCTGTCAACTTAATTCATCACGATCCCTGGAGTTGGCTCCAGCCCCCACCTGGAAGATAAAGTCACGCAGCGAATCGATACAGACCTCACCAAGTATCATCAAGCAACGTGCATACTCAACCCAGGGTATGGACACCAAGTTCTTAAACGCGCTCATGCTGTCAGCCCTTTCAAAGCCACGAGCTCAAAAAGCTGAGTTTCAACCTCCAGCAACAGAACGGACAGCAGTATGAAAGAGGACGACGGACGAGTTCTGCAGTGCTATAGGGTGTTTGCAAGAAATGGGAGGCTGTGAAAGCCGCCGATGCGCTCAGAGTTCGAGCCCCAGCCTGGCACTGCGTGAGTCTCGTGGGCGACAGGGTCAAGAAAGAAAATCCATGCTCTTCAGGCTCGCTCTCTGAAAAAGATCCGCTCTGATTTCCAAACCTTGAGCTTTGAAGAGTTTTGAAGGCCCTGGGGGCTTGATCCTCTCCACTTCCGTCGCTCTGCCGGCTCACTCAGGGCTCGACCGCAGCAAGACCCTGGGAGATGATGGCCACGAGAGTTTCGTGGAGATGCACAGTCCCAGACCCTGCGCCGCAAGAAGCGGTACTGTGGCCAACACAGGTTAGACAAGCCGTGTCATGCTATGTCATGTTAAGGAGGGTGAAAACATGCAAAAGCGAGCTTACGATCTCGCACTGGCAGGCGTCCTGGCACATACCGAACGTCACTTTGACAGCCCGCGCCCATTGCCAACGCTGCATCTCTCCCGCAAGAAGGGGTCACCCCACTCGAAGAGGAGATGTCTGCATGGCATCTCGCACACTTCTCGCATTAGAGGGGTGCGTTGGAGAGCTTTCAATCTTAGCACATCTTGGGGAACAGCCAAGGCTTCAGAGCTCAGCTTCATCCAACATTCCGGTCGGGTCGTGGAGCTCACAGATCGGAGGCACCGGTTCATGATTGACAGCGGCGATCACGGACTGGTCCCGAAGGCGTGTCGAAGCTACGCGCAGAATCTGAGGATGTCAGAAAGTGAAGCAGAAGCGCTTTTGTTTCCGGCTGCGCGGCAAGAAGGCGGACGAGAGTTCTATTCTATCCGTCGACAATGCCGAATGAATGTTAATGTATAGGATTATAGGACGATCATATCCCCATAAGTCCAGAAGTAGTTGTGGGTCGAGGTATCTGACAGAGTTAAGACAGTACCGCATGTGCCTACCCAGCGAAGCACTCACACGATTTCCCCTCTGCATATCGAAGCTGGGGCAGCTTCCATGGCTATATAGCTGGCCATAAAGGCGGTGCGTGGACAACGATCGCGATAAAAACATATAAACCGAACCCGCGCTTTCTGTTTGATTTGGGCTTACGAGCTAGCAGCTAGCTAAAGATTTTCAGTGTTCTGCAGATTTCTGCACCGATACTATTATACGATCGAATGTACAGTGCGAGGACGTGGCAGTGCCTAGGCCGAAGTTTGCCTTGAAGGCATCTGACACCTCGTGTTTGTACAGTGTGGGGAGGCGTCTTCAGTTGGACGGCTCGAGCTTGATGGTGACTGGAGCAACTGGACAGGCCTCAGAGCCGGAGGCGGTACAGTGCTGAAGGCAGTACAGGACGGTGCTGCACATGGGGAATTTGTAAAGATATTCCTCGAGCCACCGCTTGGTCGCACCACCGCGCCACACCCTGATTATATCTGATTATGCACGAATGCCGCGCAAGATCTTGCGAAACCATGGCTGCGATAACCCGGCTGCTAGAGCGCAGAGCCGTACAATTCAAAGTCGTCCAAGAGAGTGTAAGGCTGAACCAGGCTGTGTTTCAGCTTCAGGTCGCACAAAGAGGACCGGTGGAAGCTTTTCTACGAAGCATTCGGTGACTTCTCGCTCCTTGTCATTTTGGGAGGGGCAGGTGGAATTTTGGGAGGGGCAGGTGGAGCAAAGCTGTGGGGGGCGGTGAGCAGAGCATCGGCTGCTGGTTCTGCTGCGTGCATACAGCCTGCAGCTTGCTCACGAAGCTAAGGAAGCAATCGAAGAAGGGACTGACAAGGTTCCTGAAGGCTGGCAGCCAACTGCTCATGGTATTGTGTTTGTTTGCGCAGTCAAGTGTCGTCGGCCTGTCGTGTGTCGCTTATGCCTGATGCCTCCCACAACTCTCCCAGCCGTTGTCAGCTACACGTCGTGGCCTGGCAGTCAGCACTGTTATCGCTGCGTGACGCCGCCTCGGCCCGCTCACAGGCCCAAGTTTCTGATCGTCCGTCACATTTCACGAAGTTTGGAGAGCAGCTTGTCAAGGAACTTGAAAGAACCATTTGCAAGCCCTCTCAAGTAAGGTGCAGACAGAGGAACCACGGATGTTAAACAAGCGAACATGAGCTGTCAAGACAACGCCCCGTGCGGGGGTGTACAATACAGGCATGAGGATGTAAGACGGCCACGAGCTTGACACATAGTACATGCCGCCGATCTTGAAGCATTGGGCCACGTTGTGATGGAAACCGTCAGTTGCTCGAAGTTTATCTCCCTATCCGCCCTATCCACGGGACAGTTGCGGGATCGTGGCATGTACCTACATGTCACTTCGGTTGCCTAAGGAGCAACGCTTACTTAGTCCCGTGCCATTTTCACTCTCCGGCTGGACTAGTAAGTTTCGCTTGCCAATGCAGCATACGGATGCATACGGCAAGTATGCTGCACAAGGGAGGGAACCATCGCAAACCAAACACAGAAGAGGGAGCCTGGAGCTCTGCCGCTCTGCCAGTTGAATGACCGAGACTGACCTGCGACATGAAAGTCATGATCCGCCAAGTCGCGGGGCTAAATCGGCCCACACAAGGCAATCCATCCAGCGTAGATGCAGCCCGGACTGTAGCCAATTTCCTTTGGTATACTTATGACCCAGTCATCTAGTCAGCCGGTAAAAACTTATTACGAAATAGGAACGAAGTTCGAATCGCGGTCTCTCTCGCCGTACCTTGATTTCCAGAGAATCGGGTCAGAGAAGCAAGTCAGTCAGAATCTTTGGTACCGGAGAAGTCAGGCGCTGCATGCCGTG
This sequence comes from Symbiodinium sp. CCMP2456, assembly GCA_905221635.1. NCBI lineage: Eukaryota > Dinophyceae > Suessiales > Symbiodiniaceae > Symbiodinium > Symbiodinium sp. CCMP2456. The sequence continues at coordinate 88,749 of CAJNDV010035552.1, forward strand.
ATCGAGACCGGAGAGGCGCTGCCTGTCCGAGGCCAATACCTGCTCAGGATCAGTAAGCAGTGGAAGACAAGTTTGCACATCGTGGAGCCACATCATGATGTTTGTCAGTGCTGGCCGCACTTGATGCAGAAGAGCAGCCCTCCCATGCAAATCCGTTTGTGGGCGGGTGGGAAAAAATCCGTTTGTGGAGCCCGAAATCAACCCGTCCGAATTCCAGGCGGTCGGACACCGGGCCCGATCCGGAATCCAAGGCTGATATTTACCTTGCCCCCTGCTGGTCAAGTGCAATTGACTCAAATGACGGAAACGAGTCGAGTAACTAAAGGAAAATGAAGGAAACATCCGATGACACTGTCATCTGTGCAGTCGGAGTTTCGCGCACTGTAAGCTATCGGTCAGTCTGCAGAGCAGGCAAAGGAAGCCGTAATTTCCCTGCAGCCTGAGGTGTCGCTGAACTGTCCACACCCTAGGAAAAATTCGAGAACCTGTCGGTTCCAAGGTATGGCGGCACAAAAAGGATCGTGGCCTGAAGGCCTTGACAGAGCACCCTTCTCAGCTTCCGAAATGTTCCGATGTTAAGCCGGCACTGCCAGACAGAGTGCCCATATTCTAAGGCCTATTTCCTTGAAGCTGCGCAACACGGCGAGCCGACTCCTTGGCACTTTCTGCTCTGTGACTTGTTACAGCGGATCGTGGCTTTCGCAGGTGGCATCGCATGCCCGGTGCTGGACATACACTTGCCGAAGCAAGTGCCGGCATTGTCCGCGCTCCTGCCATGTGTGCAGTATAGGCAAGGGATGGGCTCTCAGGAATCAGATCTTGTAGCCGTGGATATCGTAGACGGCAGGCACTCAACATGCAAGTAGCTTGTCACTGATTTGGTGCATAGTCAATCTTTGTATTGTGTCGACAAGTGCCAATTGTGGCACAATCAGGATCTGGTGTTTCGTGAGACACGCTTGGCCAGGTTTCTGTGGAACCCCTGGTTCAGCTCACGGACCTTGCAAATTTTCTCACAAAGGCTGCCACTGATAAGTTTGATAAACGATGCGCTGCTTGCGCAGGGCAGTACTTCAGGCCAGCTATGCTGCACGCGCTGCTCAGGTTACACCATGCATTGACGAAGCATACCTGAAATTTTGTCATCGGCTTATTGGCCGTGGGCTAAGCCTGTTGTACTCAGTGTGGTTAGCATCGTCTGGAATGAATTGGACCATGCCCTTGCCCAGGACACAGGATCTGGGACCATCACACAGACAAAGCCTATGAGGCCATCATGATGACTCACAGAGTGCAAGTTTGCACGCCTGCTGTTATAGGTGGTCGCCTTCGAGATTTTCAGCCTCGGGCTGCCCATCCCAGCAAGATCCCGAGTCTCTTGCATGGGCTGTCCTCGCGACCCTGCACACCTCGAAACGCTGTATATACCATGGTGGCAAGGTGCACACAGTGCGGGCCGAAGATGAGGAGAACCAGCCTTGTGCTCAAACACCCCTTGCTTCTAGCAGCTAGCATGCTGACAGTGCTCGCAAATGGCCCCACTGGCGACATCTGACTGCAGCTTGCTTGTGCAAGAGGATCGAGGGTGCTGGTCAGGTGTTGGCTTCTGGCAAACCGCAGCTACGCAGTGCTGTCGCTCTCCGAAGATGTTTCAGACCTGGCCCTGAAGGTGGCAGGGAGCCCAGACAGACATGCCCAGAGTGTGTTTGCTTCTCCCGCGGTAAGTCAAAGGGATTTTCCATATCACAAGCTGATCCTAGATGGTCTTTGGAAAAGCATCCCGTACAGCCTGAGGCGTTAAACCAGCTTCAGGCCTTGACTCGAGCGGAAGAGTATGTGGCCACTCTGGTCGGGTGCTCTAATTGCCTTCAGACCACCAGCCGCGTGTAGATGCAAGAAGCTAAGGACAGGTTGGAGCACGTTCTCGCAGGGACGGAGGCATCACCCGGCAATCAGCTGCAACCTGACGACCGGCTGTGGACACGCCCGGACACGTTGGAGCGAGACGTCAGACAACTCCAAGCTGCCGCCTTTGCTTGGTCGCCAGGGCGAGGCTTCGAAGCTCTCGGAAGTCAAGCCTGAGGCTGCCGAGATGTCACAGTGAGGGAGTAGATGGGAGTCGTTCGGCTGTCAGTTCTTGGTGTATTTCCACTTCGCGGGAGCGAGAGCACATATGCTGCACGGCGGCCGGGGTAGCTCCATTGCAGGGTTTTGTCGGATAGACATCGTCGCGTGTTTAGATGCAGCACCTTTCGTAGCTTTTAAATTCGTCCGCCCTGCGCACTGCATCTTCTTCCGGTTGAGCCTTCGCTCGCACTTGTGGGTGCGAGATGCTCAACTGATTTGAAGATGTTAAGCAACGAGTCGAGCGACTGGAAGTATTCATGGCTGATGTACATGGCTTTTGGTGTATGCTTGGTCGGACAGTCCATGCTTCATTGGATTCCGCTTGCGCTTTCTGTTTGTTTGTCTGCCTGTCTCTCTGCGGCCTGGCGAGCACCATTCGCAGTGCAAAGGTTCAGATTGAGCATAAAGTGGCAGCGGGAGCTTTGTTGTTTGTATAGTTCTCCTTCCAATCACGTGGACAGGATCGAAGTGATGCAGACGTTGCGCATGTCGCTGAGATCGATGCATACAGGGTAAGGGCAAAGTTGCAAGTTGTGTTTCTTGTTTCGTGCATGTCGTCCAACTTGACCATCGATCTGCCTAGTGCTTCCAGCGAACGAGGTCAGAAGAAGCCAAATCAAAAGCATGGAGCTTGGAATCATGAGGTACCGGAGATTTGAATCAGGTTATGCGAAAACTGTTTCTTGGCAATGTATTCATTCTGCTCATGCAAGTGTGCAAACAGGGCTTATTCGTGGAGAGTACCACGGATGGTGACCATAGAAATAGCAGTAATGAAATAATGCATACTAGTTCAATAAAGCCTGCAGTAATCGTGCGACTAGCCCGGACTAGGTATGGTGGTATACTGGCCATAATAGCAGTACGCCGCAAGTAGGAACAGTGGTTTTAGTATGTTTTAGTAATATATCATCATGTTGCCAAAAGTAGTAAACAGAAACAGCAAGCATTTCAGTGTCGCGCCGGCGTACACTTTCGCCAACGGTTGTTCAAGAACACAAGGTGAGTACGAAGTCTCAGTTTACATAAACCGTAGACAAGGAATCTTCGAGTTCCGACATGATGATATTTTTGAAAGCTTGAACTGTTTGGAGACTTGAGGTCGTGATGCTGGCATCTGACAATGCCACCCAGGAGCGGAAACAGGGTGTGTTGCGGCTGTGTCAGGGAATTCAGCAAGCCAGTCAGCATTTGCAGGTCCTGGAACTTATCCGTGCTGAGAAGACACGATGTGCTTGGAACCTGGCTCGATCCTGTGTGCAATCTCTCGAAAGCCGTGGCAGAGCATGCTGGCAAAGCGCCCTGAGGCCTTTGCTGCAGATACCACGGATGGCGACACCACATGTGCCCGGCATCCCAGTCGAATATTCAGAGAGGCACACTTGTGCCCTTTCAGCAGGCTGCTACGGCTGCCCTATGTTGCACTGTAGCTGCAGCATGTCACGTCATCTTCAGATAATTGTCCCGAGCCTGTCCACAAGTTTCGGAGTCACACATGCGAAGTAAAACAGTTGCACAAGCAAGGAACAGGCCGTGGATCCTTCGATGCGGGTCCGAAACTTAGTTGCACCACATGGACACAGCAATGTGGTTATGTCGCATGACGACGACAGTTGCACGAGAGGGGTTTGGCTGCAGTGACCAACCGCCGGATATAATGTACTGTAGTAATTAATCCGTCGTCAGCTGTCGGCATTGCTTTGTGTTTGTTCGAGGTGCACACGGTCATGATTGCCTGCACCTCATCCATTTGAGAAAGCTTTGGACGCCCCTCCCACCGGCGCAAGAAGGCAGACTGAGTGCGAGAGAGAGAGCGAGACTGCAGACAAGGCAGTCTCTGACGAAATCCCTTTCGAACTGTTCTGGCCAATGGTCAAGGATGACATTGCCTGCGACTTAGTTGATGGTCTTTGTGCTTCGCGTCATACGATTTCGCAGATTCTTCCTGGCCTCATCAATGTCCCTGCAAGCCAAGGCTTGCTGTCCCCAATCAGCTCTCAGCGCGGCTGTCTAACAGTGGGAATGAACTGTGACGAAAGACCTCACCAAAACGCTTCGGCTTCAGTCCCAAGGTTCAAGGCCCACCGAAACCCCAAAGTCGAAAGCAGAAGCCGTGGACCCCTGCTACTGCAGTTCTTGCATGCCAGAGAGAATGTCAAGGAGAGTAGGGCTTATGCTTATGCTTGTTGCAACCCAGCTGCAGCCTGCCCCTCGCCCAGGCTGCACTGCAGGCGGTATACCCCCCCTTTCAGATGCAGCCAAAGGGAAGAATCTGGAAAAGAATGATCACGAACGACATACAGAAAGAGGGGAGACTGGGCTAGACTCTGCGCAGCCCACGGTCACTGACCAAAAGACGGGCCACCTAGCAAGTAGAGATGGCAACTAGCGCCAGCAGATCCTCGACTGAAGACGGGATACGAAACAAGCTTTGCTTCAAAACCAACCTGCGGGGAGACAGGTGTCTCCCCACAGGTGGACGATTGAGACGTTTTTGAGAATATTACTTGCCGGATCGATCCAATAACTCTCGTACTGGTCGTGACAGTTCGGAACCGTTGCACCGCAAATGACTTCTTCAAAGAGCTTGGACGTAACCAGAGGAGGCATTGAGAGTTCTGCGAAGGTTGGCGCGGTGAGGGAGCTTTGTCCACGTGGTATGCCGGGAATGGTGCGCCTGACATCGCTTGACCTTACGTCATGCATGTGCTGGTTCCCTTTTGTGAGCTGGCAGGAGGAGGCAGTTCAGGCGGGTGTTGCCAACAATGGCATGGGGCCGATCGCGCAGAAGCTTACGCAGCAGGAGGTTCCTCGTCCAAGCTGACATCACTGTTGAGGGTGTCGGGGACAAACAACTGCTCGTTTCCCGAGGCAGAAACCCTGGCAACACGTGTTGGACATGTGGTAGTTGCCCAAGTGGGATCGGCGACAAGGTCAAATCTGTACCCGAGGCGAATCTCAACAACAAGAGCGGCCATGTTTTGGAAGCCACATGTTGCGAATGCGAGTCATGCCAAGGTCCAGACAGCCGTCATAGTTGATCAAGAAGCTCTTCAGGCATCGGATCTCGAGCTTGTCTGCAACGTCAAGTCTGTGTGTGCTGTGTTAAGGAGGCCCAAAAAGAGAAGGCCAAAAGCCAACAGAATGAGTTCATGCCTCAGAACTGGAGCATGTCTGTCATTCATATTCTCGCCGTCGGTTTCTTGAGGCCGCTGTCCGGACTCACGAGTCGCATCCAATTCACTCCGAAGGGAGACAAGACTTGGATCCCAGGATCGCTTTGCCATGGGAATGTTTGGGCGATTTCACCTTGCCTTCCTGCAGGCACTGTTGTCGGGCAGCTCGGGGAACGCTTCAGCTTGGTGGGCTGCCCATCGTCTCTCGCGTCGCTACCTTCCACACGCAGACGGTAGGTTCTTCCAATGCAGCACTGCCACTGTGGGGGAGGTTGACGACAAAGGGGTTCTGTATGACAAGCTGCCACGGGCACGCATTCGCCTTCCGCTCTGACCTCGGCAAACTTGACAAAGATGACAGAATTTTGCAGTTCGTAAAGCTGAGCTTGTGATACCTTGTGACCTCTGAAGCAAGACAGAGTCACCGGAGGCCTGGAAAGAGGGACAGTTTCGGCCCTAGCTGACGCTCTTCGCCGGTCGCGAGGAAGGTGCAAGAACATCCGGGAACAAGACCCCTCAATCTCAAGGCACGGGAAGCGCCAACGGTGCTCCGATCCAGGCAGTACTTTCTCAGGCAGGACTGAATGCCTGCAGTATCCCTTCAAATAGCATCCTGCCATGTCTTGCCGCTGGTTACCTGGTTGGCCGATCAAGGCAGACCTGGTACGAATCCGGGAGCACCTCCGCCGTCGACAAGAAGAATGGGCCCAAGCCACAGATGAAGTTGCGTTGAAGACAAGCACGGGGAGTGAAAAGAAAGCACGCCAGAAGATGCCCTCTCTGAGCGAAGACTTGGAAGCTTTTTTGCAGGCCGAGCGCCATGCGCAGAACGCCTCCGCAAACGCTGGAGCGAATGGCTTGATCCCTGGCATCTGCCGCTGCTCCGGTCGCCACGGACATAAAGCTCACATCATTTCTTCGGGGTCAGTATGTTCGAACCGTCCAAGCACGCTAGTGAGGCCTAGTCTATCCTAGTCTAGAGTCGAGTCTACATGCGATATGTGAGATCCGAACATTGGACTTTGAGGTACTGGCGCAAGAACTGGCACTGCGGGTGAAGAGGTGGATTGCCAGTGGCATGAAAGCAAGCGACAAGCAATTTGGTTCCAGTGCATCTACAAGCTCTCGCAGGCTGGCGTTGCGGGCAGTGAACAGAGGAGCCTGTCTTGCTTCCGCTCTTGTGGAAATTGTGGAAATTAAGCTCCTCAGTGTACAGGACGCCGACTTCTTCGCGCCCGACATCTGCACCAGCAGTAGCAGTGGTGGCCATAGGATGCATCTGTACCTGGGTTCAGACTGCATAGGCAGCTACAGGTTCCCAGCCTGCGCACACGCTTGATCGCAGACAGATCGCTCGGCTGCTTCTGCACTGGACTGTTCGTTCATGATGCTGGCCCACCCTGTTGGCCGTTGGATGTTGACGCATGTTGACGCGCGTGCTGAATCCACTGATATCCACTGCATGGTTTGACGGGCATGCGCGCGTGTTGCTCAATGACCAGCCCCCACCATTATTCGTACCAGAGCTTCGGCAGAACATTACTATGGATCCTGTATGATGGTGCTGCAGCAATACAAGGCAAAGCATGCTACGGCGAAGCACTAGCACAACGGACCCAGCAGGCTTTGAATCGTTTCTTGGTTTTGTCTCTTGGAGGCTGAGCTCGGCTTGTCTCGAATTTGACACGTTGGGTTGTCATGGGCACGGAACAGGGCAGAGATGTGACGAAATGCGTGCAAGTCAAAATCCACTTAGTTTGAACATTCCACATAGACGAAAAAGATGCTTAAGTTGGAAGCATGCTTGCAAGAGTCATCTGCAAAGGCATGCAGACCGTCGATGGCTTGCTACGGGTTTTCGTGATCGGAGAATGAGAGCTAGAATTTTCCAAAAGGAGAAGTGTTGCTTTTCAAGCGTGGGGAAGACACCTTGCGTACAAAAAAGACTTCGGTGTGGGACGTGCCGGCTGAGACAGTCGACCATGGCGAAGGCCAGAAGAAGAATCGTCTCTCACCCGATCTGCTCTGCGCATCGCGAATCCAAAGACCATGCCTTTCGAGAGCAATACATCCGCTGAGGGTTTCTTGTTTGTCTACTTACTAGATTTCAGCTTTTTCCTCATGGCCACCCATGCCAAGGCTGCAGGGTATAGATGCACGTTTTCGGAAGCGGAGCCCCAGAGATGAAAGAAAATTCACGAGTGAACACTGCGGTACAACGTTGATGAAGACACCCGCTCCACCAAAATGCAGAAACATTATCTGGGTAGTGTCTTTAGACTGTCTTTAGCATGTGCGCATGTGCTCTGCTCGTGAAGCGAGCAGAGACTGTCAGCGCGGGGTATCGGGGATTGAGAGCCAAAACCGCCAGAAGGGAGGGAGATACAACGAGGCGTTGATGCATCGATCACGAGCTTCGTCCGCACCTTCGATTGACGGCCTTCATCTCAGATTACTCAGTTCGACATTAAATTCAGTTTTATAGGCAGTATCTTTGCGCGTTGACATGGGCAACCTGCTGTGCAGCTAAGGAGCTGTAAGACGGGGCCATGCACCAAGACGTGCGATTTTAGGTCCTGCCTGCCGACAGTGAGGACTTGCTGCTGAGGTATGAGCATTCTATCTCGGGAAGGTTCACTCAGCGAAGTAGACGGCAACAGCGGTGCTCTAGATGTGGCAGTCACCTGAGCCAACCTGTCAGCCTTTGATCTTGCCATGGTCCGCACCTTTACGTATTCAGCAGAAAAGCATGTTGAGGTTCAGTTCATGGAAGACGAGGCAGGAGTCTCTGCGTCACTGTTGAGGACTTGCAAAAATCTGTGACACACACTCTTCAGGGCATGGGTGACGACGATTTTGACGAGGAAGGGTGCTCCAGTTGCCGCTGAGCTTTGGGTTCGGCGGATGGTGACACCACACTGTGCTCAAGGAGGGAGGGCCTGTCGATGATGACGAGGATGAAGATCTTCCTCCACTAGAAGCGCACGAGGTACGAGAAACACCAAGCGGTTCAGTTCAGGACAATTCGGAGAAGTGGCTCGTGACATGGTCGGGGCTGTACATGCAGGCCGACGGCGGCCTTGCAGCAGGACGTCTTGGAGCCAGCAGAGGAAACAAATCAGACATCCGCCGTCTCATTGTGTTGCGAGCTGCACCTTAGCCACTAGGGGGAGCCCACTCGCGCCTACAGGAAGCGATGGGGAAAACAGAGAGTTTGGGATCGGCGAAGCTGGATCCATGGCGCAGCTCTTGGAAGCTTCAGCCAGCTGGTGCTCCAAAATCATGTGTGCAGTTGATACAGTAGTAGAGAAAACTCCATTCTCGCGAGGAAGAGGAGCTGCGGATGCTGGAGCAACTTCGCGCCATGGACTGCTGGGATGAAGTGTTGATGCCAACAGATGAGACAATGCAGAACTTAGCTGCCACGTGAAGCCACCATTTGTTGTGATGTTGCTCATTCAGCCAACCAGACAAGCACATCACGATTACGTGAGTCATTGAAGTTCAGCGCCGCATCAGGAGCAGATTATCTCCGAGGTTCTGGACCCCTCAGACTCGAGCCGCTTGAGGCTCGCAGCTTTCAGTTCAAGCGTCGCTGCACTTAATGGTCGTCCGACACAGGCGACCGGGTGGAGACTCAGCTGGGGATGATTTCTTCAGCGCCCCCATGGCTAGCCTGCGCATCCGTATGGGCTACGCCCTTATCGCATCAACCGGCGATGTTGCAGGGCGTGGCCTTGAGAGTTCTGTCTTTTGTTTTCCACTGGAAAGGTGGCAGTGATCTGCGTGTGCCAGCAGCCAGCTTACAAAGTCAATACAAGAGAAGCAGGTTTGCATGTGCAGAATGGCGCCCCTCTTCGCTGCCACGCATGATGTTAGGTTGAGACTTGTCAGATCCGCAGGGGCGGTGGTGGCAAAGGCCCGACAGCCAGACACACGTGAATTGGAAATGGTGCTGTTTGTTTTTGGCCACTGGTACAGCAGCTGCTTGACGACGATTACTATGAGCCTTGCTGTTTTGTCCGTCCTGTTGGTGGAAGTGTACGAATCTAAAGCACCGGTTGCAGTCTGTGCATGTTTTGTTCCTTGATCTCTGCAGGTGGAAGCGAACCACTCCGTGGGGAGTTCCCGTCCTTCGTGCGATCTGCAGATTCTGCGAATGCAACATCCACTCTCGTGGCACGCCCAGATGACACGTCTCCACGAGTCTTTCAGCGCCGTGGCATGTGTTCGGGTCGGCCAGACAGGACTATACTGCAGAAGAGACACCCACACACAAGCAAACAAAAAACAGGTACGCGCGTGCACAAAAAGCAAAAACACACACACACACACACACACACACACCAGCGCGCACACCAGCACACCGCACACGCACACACACACACACACAGACAGAGACGCACACAAACAAATAAACACGCGCGTGCACACAGACTTACTTGCTTGCTTGCCTGCTTATTTACACATACTTGGATAAAACGACAGCGGCCGGCTATGATGCCAGGGGCGACACTGGTCTCACATGCTAGCTGATGCATGCTGATGCCACGGTTTGTGGTTATTGGTGCTGGTTTTTGGATTGTTTTGGAAATCTTGTGCATCAGCTGCAGCCTCAAGTACCCCATCAGCATCCTCGCAGCATAAGCCAGTGCGATCGTGTAAGCCTATTGCGATGGCCACCAAAATCATGTTGACCATGGCCTTGATGGCCATGAGTGCCATCTCCTTTGCCAGCCAATTGTTATGGCAACCAGCAGAATCCATGGATCGACCCCAGGGCAAGGCGAAGAAGGGACCAACCAGAACACGTGGTGCAAAATCCACCTCCTCTACTTGTCAACTTCACTTGTGGAGCTCAACAGCGCATCGCAAGTAGCTGGATCTAGATTTCGTTCACTCGTGGATGTGGCCATTTCTCTGGGGTGTTTGGTCTGCATGAGCATGAATGAAGTGAGGCTGGGTTGGAGGCAGGCAGGCATGGCACACTCGTCACTGGCAAAACAAGCCAAGCCTTGCACAGCGTCTGTGGTCAGAAAGGGACTAGCTGAATGACAATTTCCCATGGAAACAGAAATCATCAGCAGCATAACTTTGTAACCATGTCCAGCACGAACGAACCAAGGTGATGAGTTTCAGCCGGGCTACAACCACCAACTGCCATGGGCTAGCTGTGAGCACGTCTTCTCCTGCTGTGCCAAGGGTCTCGCGGTATCCAACCAAGAAAGAGTTCAGCAATGCCACCCCTTACCCATGTCTCTTCACGCGCCTACAAGATCTGGGCATGCCACATACACAACCAGCCAGATATTGAATTCAGAAGTGCTACATGGAGCAGCTGACTGTGGTGGAAGCTGTTTGTGCATGATTTTGGCCTTGCTGGACAATGCTGACGTTGGCGGCATGCAGGTCTTGCTATCTAGATAAGCTTGGCGCATGCGAGCTGTTAAAAAATGTTGAGCTAGATTCTTCAAGATGGAAGTAATGTCGTACAAACATGAACCTGCGCACCACAAATTCAGTTGAAAGTTCATGGCTAGACCATGTTAGACTGTATCAGAGTCAATTGCTCGGCTGATGGTTTCAGCATTTAGGATTGAATCTTGACGGCTTGGGTATTTCTGGCAGATTACAAGATGCCTCGCAGGTGCATGGTGCGAAATCAGGATTGGCAGGACAAGACATGACACAAGCCACATCCTGGCAAGAGCTACTACACGACTTGCAGGCTTATTTCCAGGAGATTGTACCAAGCTGCACGTCAACAAGAGTTAACAATAATTTGGGCAATGAGTGGTGGGGATTGGGTCCAGTCCCCTCGCCAGACGTACATGAATGGCGGTGACCTCCCAGCTGCGTGCGCGAACGGCGGGCCAACCCGGTACGTTTAGCGGCTGCACGCAACTCGCTCATTCCCTCGTTCGCTCGCTCGCTCACTCACTCACACACTACAGGCACACGCGCAAGCAGCTGACCGTGACGGCACCTGGATACGCGAAGCCGGAAATGCAGATGATGCCACAGATGCCTCTCTCACGGCTGCTTTGGCATGTCCGCGCCCTGATATTGGATCCCTTGACAACGGTCAGGCCTCACATGTCCTCACAGCATCTCACAGCAAGGGATCCTTCCTCGGAGAGGCGATTAGCACGGGTATCCTCCCGTTTCGGCAGCATTTGCCAGCATCTGGTGATCTCCTCCACAATTCCGTTCAAAGCGGAACGGTTTGGAGTGTAGGCTCTTAAGAGTCTCTTAAGTAAGGTCTATGGTTCGTGTGGGCTTTAGGCAAGCGCTAATAGGCTCAGGGACTTCAGCCTTACGCTTAATGCTTCAAGTTTGGGTTGGTGCGGTGTATGGCGGACACACACCCGCGCGGGCACACACACACACACACACACACGGACGGACGGAGTGGTCTGAGAACATATCAGCATCCAGCGAATGCGGCGGGCGGGACACGTGCTCCCGCCTGAACTGTTTTTTGGCGATGAGGCTTTGGGTTCAGATCCGGGGGTTGGGTGTTGCAACAATAATTTTGTCGCCGGGACTAGAGTCAGTAGTCATAATAGTAACAGTAATGAGCACTGGTAGTAATGGTGCACTCTGCGAGCTGGGAGAAGTGTGGGGAACTGCGCTTTGCCAGTCGGGTTCAGGGTCTAGGACTCTCTTTGTTTTCTCTGCGGTTAAGCTTTTAGTGGAGGGGTCCCCATTTTTGTTCGGGATGTCCGGCCCCGAAGTTTAATTGTCACCCTTTTTTCATGACCCAGGCCAGTACCCAAGCACTGATATCAGTAACTGAAACAACTGTTGTTTGGCCTGGGACAATTGTCACCCATTTTATCAGAACGACGCCTACGTTAGAAGGGGTCGTTTTATCTCGCTCCACGGTTTTTACAGGTCGATCGGCATCCAGCATGAAAGAAAACAGTTCTCAGCGCCTGTCCGATGTATTTTGATGTTGTACTTGTTGTAGACGCGGTGTTGGTGACATTCCGTGACATCGATCGGCGTCCACGCTGGGGGAATGCAGTTCGCAGTACGCATCTGATGTTCTGGCGGAGTCGGTTTATGTCGGTTTCTTGGCCGTTTTGCCAGCGTGTAGTTGTCCTCGATCTTGTCGTCGTCGTGGTGACGTCGATCAGCGTCCGCACAGAGGAGATGCTGTTCTCAGCGCATGTCTGATGTTGCAGCAGGCTTGGCGTTGGTGACGTTGAACGGCACTCGGGGAATGCATCTCGCAGTGCGCAGCTGATGTTTTAGCGAAGTTGGTTTTGGGGGTGTTTAGCCAGCATCTACTGTACCATGGAACTGTTGCACGTTGTTGTTCTGTTGTCGTCGATGTTGTCGCCACATCGCCGTGATATCGATCAGCGTCCAACCTGAGGGAATGCAGTTCTCAGCGCATGTTTGATGTTCATCAGGCTCGCAGGGAAGACGAGGGCATGTGGCCTCTAATCACAGCCGCACTTACGACCGGGTATCGTTCAACCCGACGTAAAGCTTGAACTCCCGGACAGGCGCTGGGGGGTGTACCTAACGTGAACGTATCGCTAGCGTACCACGGAAGATGCTACTTGTATGGGCCTGGGTCGTGTCAGGGTCTTGGAACTCTTAGGCTGGGTTTGATAGGCTCCTCCCGTAATTTTTTCTGTAGTTACCTTATGCGGCGACATGCGGAATAGCCTTTTCAGACTGCTCAGATTGATCCGCGGTTACTGGAGGGAAAGGCTCGCCCACCGTTTTCGCTACAACTTCGGTGTTTGCCTGTAGAGGCGGACCAAACTGTGCTCCAGATTGCAATCCGCGACATATCTGAAAATTAAAGCACTGTAAGAACTTGCCGAAACGCTAGCGTCGCAGCAAGTCTTTACCTAAATTCCGCGTCTACGTCGGGATTGCTTTGCCGTTACGCGATGTTACGCGTATTTTTGCTGCTGATGTGTATTTCTCGCTACGTAGAGTCTAACGACTGATGTGAGATAAGCCCGCCGTTAGTAAGTCAGCTCATGACTTTCGAGGATCATCCTGTTGTGGAGCGCCTCGGCGCCTCAGATCTCGTTGCTGCTCAAGGCACTGGCAGTGCACCCAGGATGGCTTCATCTGAGTAGTTTTGAAGAGGTTGGCCTGCAGTTATTGATTGCAGTTCATACTTAGGAGACGATCCAGCAGTTGATGACCGAGGCGACGCATGATGCAAGAGATTTGCTCGACGAGCCAACTGTCTGCTAACGCTGCATCTCGAATCGCTGAATCAATCGCCCGAGTTTTCGGGTGGAGGTGTGCAACCTCCGCAATTCTCAGCACGCTTCTGCCTGTCCACAACTTGGAGCAGTACTTGGAGCTGCTGTTGCCCTGTGACGAATTGGGGGCACGAAACTAAAGCACTCAGGTGCTCCAGAGAGGAACCCGGGAAGGATTCCAGCAATGTCGTCGAATCGGCGACCAGGGCCGGTGCCTTAAGTGGCCACTTGCATGTTCTCGTTTCGGCTGTGCCCATACTGTATAGCGTTGACATTTCCTTGCGTGGCAGCGTGCCGAAGCTGTGCCGAAACCAACTCAGATTATCTCACGGGACCAGCGGACCGCTTTGCCTACACTTACAGTATTATCACTAACTAGGATTGTCAGCCTTGTTCTACTGGGGTCTGGATGTCGACTGCTTCGTTTTCTCGCGGCAGTTGAAACTCAAGTTCGCCATCCTAGCGGAAAGAACGCAGGCTCTGCAACAGATTCGGAACTCCGCATGACTAGGTCGGAGAAGTGGTGTTCATGCATCGCACGGCATGAGAATTGTCATCGAGATGCGTTCAAAGATGTTCTCCGATACCTCGCAGGATTCCAGCCCAGTGGATTTGGTGAAGCCAAGACAGCAAAGCGGCAGCAAAGCCAAAAGTCGCATGTAGGCCCCCCCACTGGAGACCGTGCTGTCAACCGTTCTGGCAACGCTGCGGTGAAAGCAGCTTGTGAGAGTGTATAATGTTGTTCTTTTCTGCTCGCCGTCCTAGGGCTGCGTCTGCATGGGTATTCGTGTTAGCTGTTTTGTGCGGCGCCGGACGTACGCCCCAAATGGCTTTGAACTGAACCTGGAAGGTAGGTTCTGGGGTCGGGCGGGGATCACGTACAGTCGAAGCCCTAAACTGTTTCTTTGGCGTGCAAACAACAAATCCGCAAGCTCCACGACAAAGATACATCGGAAACGGAAAATGCTATATCACCGTGCAGACGCTCGATACGATATCGCATCGTCGCAATAACTAGCACTGTGCGATTCGATGCGGTTGCTGCGACAGCCATCAAGCAATCTGGAGAGTACCGGTCAGGAACAAGGGGCGGGCAGGGACCCTACCGCCAAGCTCAGGGGTCAGCACAGCAAAAAGCAGAGCCATTAATTATCATTCGGCAACATAGCCACAGTGTACATCTGCACAACTGAAGACAGCAGCGTTGGCTACGATTGTCTCACATTTACCGCAGGCCGGACTTTAAGATGCAGAGCAATGTGTCCGCGACCTCGCGATGGGCCCGCAAAACACTAGACTAGACAATACTATAGACATAACAGGGTGTGTAGTGTAAGACTCATAAGCAACATGCGGTCGTTCTGCAGGCATACACACACAAGGCTTTTCATCGCTCAGTACAGCCAAAGCCGACGTTTGAGGCTTTGAGCTTAGCGTGGTTGCAAGATGACGCTTGCGACTCTGCGGCCCCGACACGGTAGGAGCATTCCAGGCCAAACTTGTGAGCACGTGTTGCCTAAGGCAATTACAATAGTTTCAGTTTCATAGCCGGCCCGAATGTGACAGTTTGTTGGTTCTGGGGAAATTGTAGTAGGTCTTCCTCCAAAGCCGCCGCGAAGGACGGTTGCAAGTCCATGACCCACCACAACTACTACTCCTCCTCCTGCTTTTGCTACTGCTACCTTTACTGCTGCTGCGGCTACTACTACTACTACTGCTACTACTACTACTACTACTACTACTACTGTGGTGAGCATCGGGTAGTAAGTTCTGCGCCTGACAACGTATAGAAGAAAGCGCATGAACGGCCAACAAGTGCTGCGCAATTTGTAACTTCGTAATTCATTGATTGAGGCAAGAATATTGATGGCCCTGCCGAGACGGCTGGCTTTGAGAATTCATGAATTTACATATGTAGACTTAGATAGTTTTTGACGCTTGGGGATGACACATTCCTTTGAACTGGTAATTGGAAAAGTTTGCATGGGGTGACGCGAGGCTTCCTTCTGAGCTGTACGGCTGTGTTTTGCCTTTTGGGGGCTGTTGTGTTCGTGGGAAGCGGAAGCCTTGTGTTACC